>JAAAKG020070894.1:0-17314 GCA_010014905.2 Druon quercuslanigerum
TATATATATAAATTGGGTTGATCTATTATTTTCTTTAAATAATAAATAGAAGTTTTGTATTATGACGACAATAATAATAAATTATAATATGACAGGAGCAACTTTCTGTATTGATATTATTCTATTATTTTGTCCTTAGGTTCAACAAAGAAATAAAAATAATGTCGAGACTGAAAAAAGTATTTTTTTGTTTAAATACCTCTTTCCTTTCCGTTATTATTTTCATATTTTTTACACAAATATCTCTTCATATAAATGAAAAAACTTTAAAAAATAGTTCACAATTAGTAATGCACACTTTACGTAAGTCTATTTAGGGCAGAGTATCATATTTCTGATCAATATTGAGCGAAGATGTTTATCCAAATTAGATACTGGAGTAAATTCCGATTGGAAAAATTTCATATGCTGAATGCTGAATACAAATACAAAAATGTAAGATTGAAGTTCTCTCTGACGTACGCGATCCAAATCTATCAAATTACAGAACTTTTGTAAATGGATGTTCTTTTGTTGGAAATGTTCTACATTTCTACTCATATATGCTTTTACTTGAAATCAACCTGAGCCAATTTATGAAAACTAAGCACTTATTTTATTTTATTGGTTTGATGTAAATCGAATTCTATTTTTGATGACTTCCAGTGCTTTTTGAAAGTGTTTCTGTTATTAACTCTTCTCTATTTTTGTTTCTGTGATTATTTCTTGTTCATGTTTTTTGTGCGACTTTTAATGTGCGAGTTTTAATTTATTTGCTCATTATTTTCACATTTTTGCAAGGTATAAGATTATAATAAGTCATTTACTCAGTTCAAATATTTTGTTGAAAAATTCCCTTCGGTCTCGAACTCTCAAACAAATATAATTTTTACTCGTATTTTAAATACAAAATAATCGTTTTAGTTTTACAGGACTATCACCTTATTTCATAAAATATTATTTATCACTGGAATATAATAATTTTTTTTGTTTTCTCACTCAATTTTTAAGTTAAAATATAAAATTAATATGCATAGAAAATTTTTGTATGCCATAGTATATTTGATCTAAAATAATAGAAAAGAAAAGCAAGGACTATATTTTGGGTAAATTATGCAAGTTAATATCTTTACTTCTGAATTAATTTATAATATTTGTGTGCACAATAAAGATAGTCCAATCGTAACATTTTTGTTTAAAAACACCAGAATTCTTTAAAATCTAATGATTTATAATGAAAAATAGAAATTTGATACGGTTTCTTATGTTAAGCTCATTACCCTACTGAGAGTTCATTGGCTGAATATTAATTTGCCAAAATATTATTTGCCAATTGCGAACAAGTTGAATTTTGAACTATTGAAAGTTGATGAAAATTTAAGCATGAAACTATAAGCTACAGACAGTCAGACACCTTCGTTAAAATAATTTTTTCTGACTCAGGAAATCTCAAAACGTGGAGGTTTGATGAAAACCGACAAAGTGAAATTTTACATAAAACCAACAACTTCTCATTGGGATGAGAATGTAATAAATTGTTCCTAATTGTAAATCCTGTTTGAAATTGATTGATTTTTGTTAAAATAACCGTTTTCCTGGAAAAAACGTTAAAAGTTTTAATATATTCAAACTCAAGTTTTGTGATAAAAAAGAAAATTTTACTATATTTAGTAACATATAGGGGGTAATATATCAAAATTCTACAAGTATTTATTTAAAGGAACATAAAATAAAATAATTTAATTTAAAATAACTTCTGTATAAAAAATGTTTGAATTTCACAATTCTAATTTTAGAAGTAAGGGAAGAAATCTTTGTCTTCGATTTTTTTCGAATTGAATTATAAACTGTTTTGTTCTTTACATTTTTATTAAAAAAGGAATTTTTGTTTTCAATATCTTATAAATTGGAATAAGTTTCGAATTTTGACAACTTCCAGTGAGAAAAATCTTCGTTACGGGTCAAAGAAGTTTTTCCAAAAAGCCTTGGATCTTTTGTCATCAAGGGAAAAAAGTGAAAATTATGTACGGCGTGCTGCGCCTTTTTCTCTTTTGTAAAAACTCCTTCGGCACGTATCTCATACATCGCATTGCAAACTAAAGTACAAATCTCCTTTTTAATGATTACTTCAATATTTGTTTCTTATTTTGCATTAAATTTTATTCTTAGCTATCCTAAAAAATGGATGTCATTCTAATAAATTTATAGTATTATCATTCATGATATGCAATAGTATTGGAACAAAAGTATGCTTACTGTCTTATTTTTATAATTTAAAAATGCGCATTCTATGAAAATAAAAATTTTTATTAAACATTTTAATGCAAGTTGTGTCGTTTTTCATAAATTTAATTTGTTTATATTCAATGTAGATGTAATTTAGGCGAAAAATGTTTGCAAATAAAATGTTATTTATCTTTTTTCTTTTTTCCAAAAATTTTATTTTTTTAATTTTAATATATTTTTATAAACAGAGTTTATAACCAACTTGCAGATGTTTTTTGGCTAAAGAACTTATGTCTTTTAATTTTGTTCGTCTGCTGTGTCGTTTTTCCAAAAATTTATTCTTTTAATTTTAAACACTTTTTTACAATCGAAATAAAATCTAAGAGTCCTCTCTAAAAATGATTATTAACAAATTTATATACCTTTTTGTTGGTAAATTAATTTTAGTTAATTTTAGTTCGTAACTTGTGTCATTTTTCGAAATACTTTCTTTTTTTAATTTGAATGTATTTTTTAGGGTTAAAACAAAAACTACGTGTCCTTTCAAAAATTATTCATGACAAATTTGAATGAACTTTCGTTATTTTTTGCAAGATCAACTTTTTTCTATTCATTTTTTTCCTGGCTTTTGTCGTCTGTTCAGAACTTTATTTTTTATTTTTAATGTTGTTTTTACGTCTAAAAATAAAAAATATGCGTCCTATCGAAAAGTGATTAATGAAAAACCTGTAAATTTGTACAAGGCGCTCAATTTTACTTTATTCATTTTTTTCTTATCTTGCATGGTTTGAACGAAAATTCGAAAAATTGTCATTATAATCTGGTCGGGCTTCTGAAAATCGTTTTTCTACTCTTGTCTTTTTTCGTATAAGGCGTTGTTTGGCATAAAATACTTATTTTGGTTTGTTTTTTTTCGATTTTGAAAATGCTACAACTCTGATCACTTTCGTTTTATCGAAAAAATTCATCAGGATAAATTGTTTGATTCTCCGAGGACTATAAATAGCCGCACATAGAATTTTTCAATCTGGAAAAAAATAGTCTCAAATATTTGAAAAAGGCGCTCACTTTTTGAATTTTCATCCAAAATAGATGGTTTACGAACTAGTTCTTTCTTTTTAGGCCTTAAAAAAGTGTGCTAAAGTAGAATTCAATCAATTCAATCTGATCAATCTTTTGAAAGTTATCGTGCCTACACAATACATACTACAGACATACAGACAGAGAGAATGACCCCTACCAACCAGTGTGGCGTATTTTAGAACGGATCTGCTTATAATTTTCTCTCTCCGGAGAGAGTTTACGTTTCTGATTAATAATTTGAATCCAAAATGGGAAAAACTCAATTCCTATTTTGGCCAAATGCGCAATGACATATGATTTTTAAAATGTTTTGTATTTTAATTTAAGAGTGTTCCTATGTTATTACATTTTCAAAATTAAATTCCTTTTTAACTAAATTTCAGACAGTATTAAATTTACAAGTTTAGCATAGAAAACGTAAAAATTGAAATTATGAAGTTCATAATTAAACAATTTTAACACTAAAATCGTGAAGATTTAAAATAGAAATATTTATTTTGTAATACTTCACTTTCAATTTCTTTAATCCAATTATTTACATGAATGCCGATTTTTCGGACTTCGATTCGTGTATGGGACTTACTGTTACATATATCATTTTTACAGAAAGCAGAAACTTTGTATTTATGTCGCAACGATATTCCCTTTCACACCGAAGCTCGAGGCGATAAAATTCTAAATGTTCCAATCAACATTTCTGCTTTAATATCGTACGATTTCTAGAGTATATTTATTCAGCCAAGCTGATGTTTGATTTATAAAGCTCAAACAAATTGAAGAAAATTCAATTGAAGAGTGCTTTACCTCCACTTTGAATTTAAAATTTAGTAAAAACTAATTTACTAACTGGAAAGTGAGTTTGAAATTTACATAATCAATTTTTCTTCTTCCTCCAGGCAATGAAAGAAAATTGAAAAGTGTGAAGTCGAAATAATCTTATAAGTAAGGAGAATTAGAAAAGACTTTAACTTTCTTAAACTTTTTCTAATAAAGTTATTGCTAAAATATTTCCTATTTTTTAAATGAGAAACCAATTTAAGAGAAGAATGGAATTAGCAAAATGGACATAAATAAATAATTCTAAAAATCAACAGACCAACATAAATATTAACTTGTAGCTAACTCTTTGGTTAACTGGTATAGACTGTTCATTTTCAGTTCCTAGTTTAGGTTTGCGAATTCCGAAGCGAAAACTATTGTGTGGTTAGACATGCTTCCACTATCCTGAATTCAAGACGATATAGATTTAACAGGAAGCTCGACTTTTCTGAATTGAAATAAGTTTTATTTTGCGATATCATTCTTCTTTCATATTTCTTCTTTTTCTTGAATTTCTTCTATTTTACTCTCCTCTCTCCCCTCTCCGCTTTCCTCTCTTCTCTCTTCTCTCTCCCCTCTCTTCTCTCCGCTCTCCTTTACCTTCTCTCCTCGCTCCCCTCTCCTATCTCCTCTACCTCTTCTCCTCGCTTCTCTCTTCTCTCCTCTCTCCTCTCCCCCTCTCCACTCCTTCTCGCCCCTCTCCTCTCCCCTCCCTATTTCCCTATCCAGTCTTCTCTCCTCTCCCCTCTACCTTTTCTGCTCGCTCCTCTCCCATCTCTCCTCTCTCTCCTCTCCTCTATCCTCTCCACTTTACTTTCTCTCCTTGCTCCTCTCTCCTTTCTTCCCTCTTTCTTCTCTCTTTCTTCTCTCTTCCCTTTCCTCTCTCCTCTCCTCTCTACTCACACCACTCCACTCTCTCCTCTGCCCTTTCTCCCCTCTCTTCTCTCACAGCTCTCCACTTTTTTCTCTCTTGTCTCTTCTTCCTTTTTCTCTGAAAAATGTGATGTTACCAAGTATCTCAAAAATATCAGACACATTGTTATGAAAAAACTGTTTGTTGACGAAACTGCGTAAATATGACTTTTAGTGACTCGATTAATTTTCTTTATCTATATTAGAAAATACGAATTTCCAACTCAGTAATGTTAGTTCATGATCAAATTTACTTCGAAATGTTTCTTAACACTTTGGATAAAAAAGAACATTTTAATTGTTTAATATTTTTTGAAATAGCGAAACAATTTTTGTCTTAACATTTTTCTGCCCCACTGTAATTTATTAAATTTTTCACACGTTGAAAGAGATGATGAAAATTAAATTCGGACTAAAATTTTTTAATATTTTAATATGCGAAATGTATAAATTTTTGTTAATTGTTAAACAAATTTTTGGTGATTAATTTTCAATTTTGAAGAATTCAAAAATAATAATTAAAATGTACATTTTTGATGATTTTGAAAAAAGAGGCTTTCGAAGACTTTTGATTGGTCCTAAAATTTTGAAAAGTCTTAAGATTAAAAACATGTTTTTAAGAAACATAGAAAATTTTAATTAATTTTTATTTTAAAGAATTAAATAATTTTCAAAATAGTTGAAAAGATTTCGAAAATCTTCAAAAATAAATGTGGAAAATTTTAAGACAATTTATGAAATCATTTAAGTAATTTTAAAATATCTTTAAATATTTTTAAAGTTTTGAAGAGGTTAAATATATTTTAAAACTTTGAAACATTTTTAAAAATTTATAAAATTATTATTAAATTTTTTCTAAGCATTGAAAAATGCTAAATATGATTTAAAAACTTATAAAATAAAAATAAAACTTTTTCGACTGATCCGAAATCTTCCAAAATTCTTTCGAAATTTTCTCAACAACCTTAGGAATGTTAGTTATTGGATATTTTAATTTTATATTTACAAATATATTCCTTAAAAATATAATTTGGTTGTATTTTTTGTTTACTGAAAAATCTGGATAAATTGTAATATTTATGATTTAAAATAAAAATATTTTTAGTTAAAATATCAAAGCTATTACAATTGTAAAGCAACTAACAATATTAGCTTTCCATAATACATATTTATAAATATGTATCCACTCCATTCACTTATCGCAGAGAAAAATAATAATAAAAGAAATATTCCCTAAAGGAATAAAAATGATAAACTCTGCTCGTGACTGCTCATCCATTATTAAAACTGAAAATACAATATCGAGAAAAAATTACTTTCTTCAAAGGATGCTTTTCTCGCCACTCGAAACAGACGCGTGAAAACTCATTTCATAAAGGTTGACCTTGCGATTTTTTTCCTCACCAATATGCTTTTCTCCCTGGTTATCACTACCTTTTAATGAAACTTTTAAAGTAGGTTAAATAGTGAGTTCTACTCTCGTGAACGCTTTTTACTGCTCGTTTCCTCCTGCTATTAAAAATAAAAAATGAAGAATAATAAATTAAAAAGGTGACAAAATTGAGAAGCATAGCTACAACATTAATTTTGATTATCTTCTATTTTTTTAACCTTAAGATTTTATGTGTTTGAATTTGTCCTATTTTTAATATATATAATACCATTATTTTGAGGAGGGGAAATAATTTTTAATATAAAATAAAAATTTGGATTAAATAAATGTTTCTGTAAATTTCTTTGCTTATTTTTTAGGGTTATTTAAATATAATTTTCCTAACAGTCACTCACGCTTGAAAAAAAATTAAAACATTTTCTAAATTTTTTGAAATCTTTCAAAGTCCTGAAATATTTCTAAACACTCAAAAACTTCTAAAATTCATAAACATCTTTTAAACTAACTACAATTATTCCTTGAATTGTCGTAAATTCTTCCGAATTCGGTTTTGATAATTTAGAAAATCTTGTGTAATGTTTTAAAATATATTCATATCTTCTCCTAAAATTAGTTTTAAACAAATAAAGAATCACTTCAATTATATTTAGAAATCTTTAAAAAATAGTTTTATTATCTCTAAACCTTCAAAAATATTTATTTCAAAACTTCATAATTTCATTTTTAAATCTTCAAAGGTCTACACTTTGTTTCACGTTTTTTTAAAAATCGTTTTCAATATTAAAATATTTTTTTAATTGTTTGAGAACTTCTAAAGATAGTTAAATTTTTTTTTAATTCTCTCAACGTAAATTTTGTAAAATAAAAAATCATTAAAAATTTTTTCAGAAATCCAATAAATTTTTGTCAATTGTTTGAAACCTTTCATTATTGTTCAAACTCTTCTATAAGGTTTTTTGTTACGAATCTTCAAAAATCTACAATTTTTTTTCAATTGGTTCACATTTTGTAATCTTTGAAAATTAAAATATTTGGTTTAAAATACCCTAGATTCTTCTCCGAAGTGTTAGGAATAATATGATGAAAGAAATAATATGAATGAAAAATTCATAATTTTTTAAAAGATTTATAAATATTTTACTAAAATTAATTTTTCAGAACAAAAAGTCAATTGATATTTTTCTTGGAATCTTGAGAAAATAACGATATTATTCCAAAACGCTTCAAAATCATTCACTTGCGCTTTTTCTTAGGAAAAGTGGAGAAAATTCGCGTTTTTTCGAAATTTTTTAGATTGTATCGCTAATTACTCAGTACTTTTGAATGAGAACTTAAGCTCGACTTTTTTAAGTAACAATAATTTTTTTTACAATTCTTTAAAATTATGTTAGGTATTGATATATTTTCAGATGAATGTCGTTATAATAAAAATACTGAATAATAAGCGACGTACTGTGAGAGAGAGACATTCAAAAGGAAAAAATAATATACCTTAAATTTGATATTCGTGTCATTAATTTAAAAAATTGCTTACTTTTTACTATTTAGTGGATAACAAAATTATACAAATAGAAATTATATAAAACATTGTAAAAAAAGTCAAGCCTAAAATATTATTTGCACATTAATAAACTGTATCACTTATGCTGAAAAATAGTGAATTTTCACGGTCTACTGGAAAAAATATGATTCAAATAATAATTGTTTATAGAATTCAGAATAAGTTTAAAAATACTTGGAAACTAATCACTAAGCGAATAAAAATAATTGCTGTTAAAAAGATTTTTTTAAATACCATCCTTAGGATGAATTTGACATATAACCGCTATTTTAAAATTTTTTGGTCATTATTCGTTCGAGATTCTTTAAAGCACGCGAACATGTGCTAATGTTGATCGATATAAAATAAATAGAGAATTTCTTTTTCCGAAAACGTACAAATTGGGGCGGATCGATCACCAACTACATTTATTTAAAAACTGGATTAAGTCGACAGATATTTTTATATCTAAGCAAATATATAATTACTTATTTGCTTGAATAACGAGCAAATTCGTCAAAAGTTGTCAATTTATCAATAAAAATAAAAATTTAATTGAAAAATTGATATAATATCACCTGGAACTACGCATTGGAGAAATAAGAATTCCAATATAAGTTAAATGTGGTTTCCGTTTGTATCTCATTCCTTAAAATCAACGAGGTCGTGCTTTAATAATTGAATACGTGAACAAGCCTCTATGATTTATGTCGTGCATGATTATAATATGCATCACGTCTCTCGCACTAATGACTTTCTTATTCGCCAAACACGAAGACGAAGGAGCTGTTCTTCAGTTACCAGTATTTCAGTTCCAGATTTCATTTTTTACGGTTTTCTGGGAACAAGACTATTCTGCAATTAGATGCAACACACTTGGAATATTTATCATGTTGCGAGGTGAATTAATTAAATCAACAGCATTGAATTTAAGTACTGTCTTCTATGTGGAAGGAACTTGGATGATAATATTAACGTCTAGTAAAAAATACATTTTCGATTTTTCAATATAATCGTTAACGGTCCTGAAAAACGATATTCTGAAAATTTTAAGGAAACGAAGCATTCACATTGGATCATCCATTTCAAATCTTTATATTTTGGACAGCCGGTCATTTTTCCGATGGTTCAAGTGACCGAAAATTAAAATGGTGCATATTAGGATACCGAAATTTATTTTAAGGAAAACTAATTTACCGAATGATTAATTGACCGAAAATTGTTTCAACGAATGTCGAATTATTCGAAAATAGTTTAAGCGAAGATTAATTTTTCCGAAAGTCCATTTTACTGAAAGCTCAAATATCCGAAGGTCTAATTTTGCGAAGGTTCAGTTTACCGAAAAATCAGTTTTGCGGTATGTGAGATATCCGAAAATCACTGAAGCGAACGTTCAAATATCCGAAAATTTAAAAATTATTTATTTGCATTTAGATAGATGCTTAATAACAAATAAAACTCTCTTTTATTTATTATTTATCCTTCTTTTTTGCATTACCAGGATCCAACATATCTTGAGGCTATTGAAGTTTCTTCATCAGGGTAATTTTTATAGGAAACTTCTAGGGAATACTTGATTCTTGTGCTTATATCAACATTCATGTTTAAACTGCTCAATAGGTAGTGTGAATGGCAATCTTTTATTACAAAATTTAGGATAGATTTTCTAAATTTTGTCAGTACTTTCATTTTTTCTTTTTGAAATCAAAACGTACTAAGGATTTCAACACATAAATCAGTTATTTTTAATTTATTCATTTTTTTAATTTTCCTGATTGAAATAGAAAGATTTTAGAAAGATAATATTAAGATAAGATTAAGAAAGATACTTTCTTAAGATTTTAGATAAAAATATTGCATTTTTTAAAAAATTGAATTGTAACCAAGCAGACATCAAACCAAAAAGATTTATTTTTACCGAAAAATACCATTTTTCAATATAATACACATGAACTTGAAACAAAATAATTCAATGTTCAACTAAAAACGATGTATTTTCAACGAAATATGATAATTTCGAAGTAAAAAGATAAATTTTCAACCAAGAAAGTATTAGTTAAATTTTTAGTTTAAAAAGTTAATTTTCAACACACAAAAAAACGAGTTTTCAACTAATAGTTCATTCTTCGGCCAAAGAGATGAATTTTTAACAAAAAAAAAACATTTTCAAGAATATAGTTAAGTTTTCAACCCAAAGAGATTAGTTTTCAAACCAAAATAAAGAACTTTTAAACAAGAAAGATTTTTTAGACAAATGAGAAAAACATTTCACCTAATTAGTTGAACTTTCGAATCAAAATTGTTAAGTTACAAAATTGTTAAATTTTTAAGCTAAAAAGACGAATTTTCTACAGAATAGATGAACGTTCGACTAAATATATCAATATTCAACCAAAAGAGGAATATAGTTACCTTTTCAAATGGTTATACTTGCCACCAAAGAGATGAATCTTTAACCAAGGCAATCAATTATAAAATTTCAAGATAAAAAGACTAATTTTCTATCAAAAAATTGAATTTTTAAACTAAAAATATTAATTCTCGTCGAAAAATGTATTAATAGATATTTCTATTATAGGTATAGTCGATATACATTATTTTACGTACAAGAAAAATGACCAATTGCGTTAAAGGGTTACGTGTCGAAGAAGAAAAAATAACGGTTCGTATTATTTTTATTAGAATTATTATTTGTATGTTTATTAGGCAGTAAGCGTCTCAAGCCTGTGACAATATTTTAAATGTTTATAATAATAATACTAAACTTTTTTTTTCTTGCTCGTTACGTAACCTTTAACTCAATTGGTCATTTTTCTTTAACGTAAATTAATGTATATTAACTATATTAGGTTTTCGTCACTCATTTTGTTTAATTTTCATTGTTTTTATCCCTTCAATCAACTTGATACGCATTATACACGTTTGATTTGTTAAATAAGATCTATCTGACTGTAAATAAACAATTTTTTAATTTTCGGATATTTGAACCTTCGATTCAATGATTTTTGGATAACTTATCAATCGCTAAACTGATTTTTCGGTAATCTGAAACTTCGCAAAATTAGGCCTTCTGAAATTTGTACTTTCAGTAAAACGGACTTTCGGAAAAAATGAATTTTCGCTAAAACTATTTTCGAATAATTCTACATTTGTTGAAATGGTTTTCGGTTAATTAATTATTCGGCAAATTAGTTTTCCTCAATATAAGTTTCGGTAACCTGATATTCGCTATTTTAATTTTCGGTCACTTGAACCATCGAAAAAATTACCGGCTGTCTATTCATTTCATATCATTTCGCCATATAATGCGTCCATCTAGAATTTTGAAATTTTTAAAATCCTGGCCACAGGTTGGTAATTAGTAAACCAAAATCGTCCTGTACGCAAAGTTAGAGCCAGTTAGACAGTTTTTGATAGTTTAAGTTTTCTATATTATACCCTGGCCCCATTTTTAAATTCCTATATTTTCACTCGAGATTCGTAACAAGCAATAAAAAAAGCCCAGAACTACTGAAAATTTTCAAATTTTGACTGCAGGTTCTTAATCACTGACCAAAAAAACCTTACTTTCATTTAGTTTAGAACGATCAATTTGTTTTTACTTGAATCCGCCATATTGATTACGCTATTTTTAATTTTAATATTTTAACTCCAAATTCGTAATGAGCGAGTAATTCCCATATACCGAGTTCAGAGCCAATTAGTTCATATCTTTAGTTTTAATCCGCCATATTGGATCAAGCTATCTTTGAATTTTTAAGAAATTCATAGTTTCACCAGAGATTCGTAATAAGCGACCAAAACCACCTATTTCAATTTAGCTTAGATTCAGTCAGTTTTTTGTATTTTCAGTTCGCCATATTGGATTCGCCACTGGGAGGACGTATTATTTAAAGACCGTTAAATGAATCGATTTCAAATTTCGAAAGTAGCTTCACAATTACATTATCTATAAAAGTGCAAAACGGTTTTTAGATATAAGGTAAAATTTTTTGTTATAAATAATTTACAACTTATTTTTTCTGACAAAAATCGATTTATCTCTTCAAAAGTGCACTATCACTCCAAAATTTGTTTTTAAAAAAAACTGCGTGGCTCTGTTGCCAATAGTATATAGATTATAAAATTCTTTGGTTTTTCGTTTCAGGGCTTATACTTTACGAGAAAACCGTCCTTCTGTGAAGGTGTTTAAAAAAAACGATTTTCAAGACCGGCTCTGTCGCGGCCATTTTGCTTTAAACTTAAAATAATTTTTTTTTACTTCAGTTAATGTTTTAAAAACCTCTGAAAAGAGATCCTCTTACTTTTTTTCAACCACTAGAGTGGTGTTAACGCTTTTCTGCGAATCCGTAACCAGCCAGAAAATCCCTACATACTCAGTTCAAAGTCAATTAGTTCATTTCTTTAGCTTTAATTCGCCATATTGGATCAGCAATATTGGATTATTAAATTTTCAATCAAGTTTAATTTGTGATTGCTAGAGAGATTGATCAGCAACCTGGGTCGGAGGAGTGTTGCGGAATGATCGTGTTATTTAAATAAATAACACGAGAATTCTAGATCACGCCTACCCCGAAAGGGAAACGGCTTAATGTTTTAGTAATAATAAATAATTATGTAAGGACAGACTTTCCCCTAAAATACATTTTATATAAATTAAAAAATGGCTCAACTTTGGATCCGCCGTATTTAGACAGCCGTGCTTCAAAGGATTAACAGCGAAAAATAAAATTATGTGTCGTATTCAATTTTAGTTTTTATATTAAAACAAATGACAGCTTTTAAATGAAAAGTAACTTAAACGTTATGTTATTGCTTCTTTGGATTAAAAATGTTTCAAATATTCCTCTTAGTTTCAGTGCCATTTTTTTAGTGGGATGTAAAAAATTCTCTAATAGATTTTTCGAATGTATTTTCTCCCACTTTATTTCATGATTAATAAACTTGACCCATTTATTAACACCTACACTAAAAAAAATTTCGTACGAGCATTCATAATTTAGAAGTGTTGTGAAACACAAGAGAATTAATTTCCATTTTATGATCCGCTCGTGAACACGTTGATTAAATAATATGTGGGCAAATATCGTTAAACTAATTAAGTTGAATAACTGTGTCCGTTGTGTGTATATAATTAGGAAAGCTGGAATATATTGTTAAATACATTTCCGATTCATCAATTTATTTAATATACCTTTGTGAAATTACCATTATAGGCAATTGAATAATTTGCTTAATAACTTGTCTAGAAAGTTTTCGGCGAACTATTCGGGGCCAGGAAAAACCATGCTTACTGCTAATGTGGCTCCACCAAGGCGGTCTATTATGGGGCTAAGTAGAATTGAAACATTTTCTATACTTTTAAACACTGTATATTTTTTTAAATGTGCAAATAAATATTCAGATTCCAAAGTTGAACACATTTTTGCTCCGGATAGTCTAGCCAGCGCCTGATTAGGACCCCAAAAGAGTGTCTGAAATGTTGGCGAGGCTCCGATTGCCCGATTTTAACCAAAAAAAGATGACTTTACTACCATAAAAGATGATTTTCTAATACAAAAGGACGAATTTTCAATAAAACATGTTAATTTTGCATCAAAAAAGGTTATATTAATAACATAGTTGAATTTTGAAAAAAATAATTCAAGTTCTATCAACATAGTTTCATCTTTAACCAAATAGTTGAATTTTTAATTTGCGATTGTGCATTTTCTACCAAATACTTGAATTTTAAAGTTAAACAAATAAATTTTTCAGAAAATATAGTTGCATTTTTAACAAAAAAGTTCTTTTACAGCCAAAAATGGAATAGTTAAATTTGATATTTTAAAACGAAATTTAAAGAAAAAAAAACATTTTTAGCCAGTCTAGTTGAACAACAAGAAATAAAAAAAAATCAATGCTTAATCAAAAGGATGAGTTTTCAACGAAGAACATTAAATGTCTACCTAAAAGGCAAATTTTGAACAAAGTCGAACTTTTAGCACAGACTGCCTTCTGACAAATACCTTAATAGCATAAGAAAGATTAATTTATGACAAAAATGGTTATTCTAAAAAATAAAATGAATTTTTAACATAAAAGGTCGAAGAGATAAATCTTCAACTAAAAAATGCATTTTTAACCATTTGGTTCAACTTTAAATCAAGTTGTAGAATTTTAAAACAAGTGAATAAATTTTCTACGAAAAATATGAATTTTGCACTAAAAATGCGAATCTCCAACAAAATACATAAACTTTTAAATAAAAAGGATACATTTTTAACCAAATGGTTGAACTTTTAACAGAAAAAGATTAATTATAACAACAAAATATAATAAATGATATTTGAACCCAGTAAGATTTTAATTTAAATAGGCAAAAGTTGAATTCAAGCAAAAAATTCGAATTTCCAACAAAACTGTTACATCCTGAACCAAAAAAAAATTATAAATTTATTTTTGTTACTATTAAAAATTAAATTTCTAGCAAAATAGTTGACTTTTCAAGCCAAAAAACATATTTTCCACCTAAGAGGAATTAATTTTTAACTAAAATGATAAATCTGACAAATAAAGTAAATTTTTAACGAAAGAGTTAATTTTTGAACCATTTAGTTGAGTTTTTCAATCGAGGAAATAATTTTTAACTAAAAAGATTAATTTTCCGACAAAAAATACTAATTTTAAACCAAAAATAAATTTTCGATCGAATAGCAGATTTTTCAATCAAAATAGATTCAGCTCGTATTTAGGCGAAAAAGAGACCAATTTTTTTGAAAAGGGGAGAAAAAAAGGATTCTTTAAAAATGAGGATAAGAAGAGAATAGGGGAAAGAATTTGAAATCTAATATATGTGAGTGATTTCTTTACTTATTAAGTAATTATTAAACTGTATTGTACTATACTTTATCTATAATATTTTCATAACGAGCATTTCCATGAAAACTCCGACATAAGGCAGAGTTATTCAAATGAATCCCGAATGCTAAGTAAATAGTTATGTTCATAGAAAATATTATATCAGCTTCTAAATCTAAAAATTATATTCACAAAAAATTGTAATATCGTATTTTAAAATGTTTAAAGTCAGTTAATGTGGTAGGAGTGATTCTGGATTGCAGGGTCAAATACAATTAATTTCTTAATATACATGCATAATGGACCCATAAGTAAGCATATTTGATCGAGTTTGAAGCCATTTAATCTTTGCAAGTGTTTAGTAACTTAATTTCAAAATTGCGAAAATTCGTGCTTGCGCGACGCGCTAAAATATGTATTTACTTTACCACAGCGCCAGCAATTCATAATATAAACTTGTAATAGTTTATACAAAGCTAACTTTTTCTTCTAAATATTTTTTTCATAATCATTCTCGCGCTTAAACTTTTATTTTTTCAGTTGTCCAAGATGTTTCTACCATGTAATAATTACTCAAACATGCTGCTTTTGATATAACAATCTTTTACTTTCACAAGCATAAAAGTCAAAAAGTTATTCTAAATGTATCATTTAAAAAAAATTAGTTTTAGTAACGAGCATATTTCCATTAGGAATCACACACGTTGTGTATGTCGCACCGCGGCTATGTGTCAGAGGAGCTACAGAGGGGGAGCTGCTCACTCTGGCGTGACGAAACAAGAGCAAGGCGCTATACCCTTACGGCCTACCTGTGTAAATGCGTTAGTCTGTCTTTGACCCCGACAACGGCGCATCTGACACGCAAATATATTTCGGAAAGTAGTATCTCGAAATTATTTGAGTAGTGTTAATGAAAAAGAGAATTAAAAATCAATTCAGTTTAATCAGAAATGTTATACTATTGGTTAACTTAATTATTTACTCTAAGATTACTTATTAATATTTAATTGCAATTCAAATTTCTTCTAAATTGGTGGCACTGTCATAGCTACACATAGGTTCTAGGATTCAAAAAGAAAACAAAGAACAAGTATTTGAAAGAAAGAGAGAGAGGGAAAGAGATAGTAGAAAGAAAAATCAAATCCAATTTAGAAAGCAGAGTCCCACTTTAGTGTTTTATTTCTCTAAAGGTTAAGTGTTGATGTTAGAATAGTGAAAACTGCTTTTTTGTGGACAGTTATTTTAATATTTATAAAAGAAAGTGATTTTCTTTTAAATAACTTCTTCGTACGTTTGTTTATGAAACTGTGTCGTCATTATGCGCTTTATACCTCCCTACTCTAAGTTCGTAATTTATTTTATGGACGGTCCTTACAAATAATCCTAAATTGAAGAAAAAAACGTAACCTGATTGAAAGACTTTGTTCATCTTGGCTTCTTATAAATTAATCAAAAAAACAACTTTCCACTTTTTTGTTTGCTTTATCCTCTGTTTCATTTGTTAAAAGAAGTTGCCTTGTGAACAACTACGTTTATCTTCTCGTTTCGCTACCTCGGAATTGTCTTAAGATTTTTCGCTGCACTTTACCCGCCGCAGGAGAAACTCCGCCCTCTCACTGTTACTATGATCGCTCGACACAAGAAGGTTAAGCTTTTCTTGAGGCAATCCTCACTTAGAAAATTTACCACGTTCTTCGAACCTACCGGAAGCTAAAACTCATTCCCTTTTTTTCAAGACTTCATATAGGAAGTATTCGCAAAAAGAGTATTTTTTTCATAAAATTGAAAAGTTCAAGTTAAAATCTACAGCGCGGAAAAAACTCTTCGAAAATAAATAGTTTTTAGCAGACAACCTTTAAAATTGTAAACCTAAATTTAGATTAAATAATACAAATTTTTTATTTCAATTTTTAACATTTTAACATTCTACGAACTCAAAATTATTATTTTAAGCGGTTTAATTTTTATGATTTTAAATTTAAATTTTTAATAGTTTAAAATTGAAGGCTATCAAAACTTTAGAATACAAAAGTATCCAATTGTTCTTTGACTTTTTAAAAAACTTGAAACTTTTAAGCTAAAGTTTTAAGAAATTCGAAATAAGCTATAAGAATTACATATTTTAAAAATAGAAATGTCAACCCTAAGGAATGCAAAATTACGAACAGAAATGTTCAAATTTATGGTTTAAAAATTAAAAATCAGACCCTTTTAGAATCAGCATCATTTAAAAATGAATTGTTTGAAAATGTTCCAAATTGAATATTTTAATTTTTTGTGACAAAAATGTTTCCCTTTGTTCAATTTCCAACTCATTTTCATGTATTTTCTTTAAAGTACCCTAAGGCTTCCAAATATTATATTTTTTTAAAAAAGAAATTTTTTATTTAACCCTGCAGTACCCGCGCCTTTTGCAGTCACACTAGCACTCGCGCTGCGGCAAACGTCGGCGGCACGTTTATTTTCTATGTAACCCACAAAAACGCGGTTGCTTCCATTCGATTCAGCGATAAATTTTTATT
>JAAAKG020070905.1:0-17313 GCA_010014905.2 Druon quercuslanigerum
AATTACAAGAAGCTGGTTAATGACATGATACGAAATTTTGAAGCTCTACGTTGCAATATGACTATAAAAATGCATTTTCTAGCTTCACACCTAGACTTTTTCCCAGACAAACTAGGTGACATCAGCGAGGAACATGGAGAAAGGTGTCATCAAGACATGAAGGACATGGAGAAAAGATATCAACGAACGTGGGGTGTAAATATGATGGCAGACAATTGCTGGAGTCTAAAACGTGATTTTGTTGAAAAAAAGGAAATCAAAAAGCGACGTTCACTCCGTCGATAGTTTGAAGACAAGCAAGTACCACAAACGAGTCAAAATGCAATGAAATCGTATGTTTTACGTTTGCTATTCATTTTTTTTGTGTTTTACACAAGAATTTTCTAAGGAACTTCCAACTACAAGTTGTAAGCAAAATAAACATAAACAATACAGCCAAAGAAATTGATATCCGAGCTTCCCACTGCATTATTTCTAAGTTAAGCTGTCGATACTTTTGGCATGAGGAAGTTACATGACCACGCAATATAAAATTTATTTTTGATACTCTCCGCTTACAAAGCAGTGATACTGATGCAGAAATTGCCCTGTGAAATGAATAAGGTCATATGAAGTTGGGTTACGTTCAGTTTGATTAGATAGCGTTGTAAATTAAATATTCGCAAACGGTAGTCGGCTTATTGGGGCGAGCGTGGGTGAGGTTAGGTTGGGATTAGTTAGTAAAAATTACATAACTTTGTAGGTTAAGGCTCTGTGGACAGTAGATTTAGGCTAAAATTCAGCATTTCTCGCTTGAAAAAAGAAACTTGGTTTTTGAGCACAATTTTTGAGGTTATGAAAAACCCTGACGTGATGGCGTCAAACGAACGTCAGATTTGGATTCAGCGACCCCAAAAACCTAAGAAAAAGTTGGTCTCTTTATTTGAACTTTTGGTTTATTTTTGTTGTGGAGCTGTGTTATCATCCGAAAGTAATTTCAACACCTTTAGCTATTCTTGCTATTTCTAGTCAAAACTTGTAAAGAAAAGTGTTCATATTGGGTTTCTTATTACCGTACCAGTAACCGACAAGCAATGCTTTTTATCTGTTTTTCTTATCCTTAAGCGGTAATACCAACTAAAATAAATATTGTGAGGATTACTAAGGAAACCGTTTTTAATCCATATTTGATACAAGATCCCATCATAAATATCGGGTATAACAGGGAACAACATCGTAAAGTCAAGACCTCGCATACATTTCTTGAAACTGATTTATAAATAGTAATTAAACAAGATATGAATTTTTTCTTCTTGAACATGTTAAACATACGTAATTAGCTAATCATAAATCTCGCTTGTATATAGTACAATAATAAAGTTTAGGTATATTCTTTGTTCTAATTGGACAGAAATACTTTTTGAATTTGTATAAGCTATTCCTTAGCAAACCTTCACACAAGCAATGCAATTCTAAAACTTTAATAATATCTTCAATGCTAGTTATAGTCAGATTATGATGTAAAATCTGTGCTATATTATCAATATGCTTTGCAATATTCTTTGTTAGAATTAATGTTAAAATTATTCCTTTCTTCATCATCGCGAGGATCTTTATACTCACTATCTGCTTTGTCACGTTGCTCTTTAAGTGCTGTACAAAATGTGCCATCTTCATTGTCTTCTTCATCATCATTATCTATTAATTCAAGTACATTCTCATTTTCCTCGGCAGGTTCTTCCAAATCCCTGTATAACCATTTTCATAATTTTAAGACATGTGTATAATTTTTTACCTAATAATTTCAATAAAAGCCTATTGCATGAAAACCCACTAACCTATGTATTCATGAGTTACCAATATTCGTCTCCATTGTCCTCATTATTTCTGTCAAATACGTCTTTAGGAGGTCCTTCTCGTACTTTCACTTCTTAATTATATCTTTCGTTTCTGTTCCTGCCGGAAATAAATGACTACTAAGTTAACTTTTTTCCTTAATCGGGCCATTTTAATTTTTTATAATTAATATACCATTAAACTATATCCCTTTTAGAGTAAACTCTTTTGGGGAAACTCTAACGGAGTAAACTCTAAAGAGTCTAGCAACTCTGTAAGTTCTAACTCTAAAGAATTATTAGGGAAGTAGATAAAATTTGAAAATTTTCATGGTTTACGATGATGCTAATAATTTCTGTTACTGAGAACTAATATAGAATTATAATTAGGTAATTAGAGACTTTAAAGCAGAGAAGAACCTTATCAGGATTATCTCTGCCTTCAAAGTGTCCCAATTTCTGCATTTTTAGAATTATGAATTAATCGTCAAGTAACTATTACCTACTTCTTAAAAAATAGGTTTACACTATTTCGTTCGTAAGTGAAATTAGGAAAGGTAGGGGATATGCGAGGTGGACAGGCAGGTACATAAAGTGCAGCACTATCATTTTCCCTTCGGTATAACAAATTATACAGTGCTGTGTAATACTATATAGTAATAGCACTTTTTTAAAACAAGTCAACGTGAACTTCAATTTTTCTTGACGTCCTGACTACTTGCGAACAGCATGACGAACAAATTTAGACAAAGGATGTTTTGGCAACTTTTAGTAATCACTTAAAATCTGATGCACATACTGCTTCTGTTGTTTATTTGCTTAACGCCTCTTTCAGCCAAATCATTTACAATTTTCAATTTATTTACTAATTTAAGTCCTTTAACAAAACTTTCATTTTTAGGCCACGTCGACGGTTCTATTCTACGAAATTCATTATTCAAGTTAAATCTTTCGAAAAATCGTTTAGTTTTGGCGGAAACGAATTGCCCAAGTTCATTGTTAATAATTTGTGGGATTTCGATTCTAATGGCGATTGCTGATCAAAAAAAGCTAATGCGACAGTTTCAAAGCTTAAATACCATAAATGATTTATTAGTTTTTTTTAATCAAACACGAAAGATATCGGGATCGACAGCTTGATATTCATAAAGTTTTGACAAAACCCTGAAATACAGATAAGGTTCTTGAGTAGCAGAATGCGCACAAAACCATACTTCGACGTACACACTAACAATAAAAATACAAATATCGCAGATTGCATTTTCTTCTTCTAGAGTTTATACAAATTCACGACAAAAGAGAAAAATTTTCAAGCAATAAATATCTTTTGCTATCCACCTCGCATGATGGATAGCCCCCGGAATACGGAAAAATACTCCACGAGGTGATACTTCGTTATTGAAAATATTAGTAATTCCAAAAATTTCCTATAAACCTCTCAAGGCTGCTGTTCCTTCAATGCATTTTTAACAAAATCAAGGATTCGAGATACGTCGCCTTTATTGAAGTGTCCTTTGACCTTCTCGTTTTCAATCCCTGATTGGAAATTATTAACATTGATTCCAGACCAAGCTTTTTGAAAGTTTTTGAAGATTTATACATTTGGTCCTGTATTTTTACCCATCTTTTCCTCGAAAACGCGTCTAAAAATAATGTCATATATATGATGTCTACAAGTAAAGTAAAAAGGATCTTTTTCTAAAAAATTTTCTATCAAAACGCACGCACCTCTATAACTTCCAATATTCGATGCTATTGTATCGAAAACTAATGCTTTAGCACAATCTTGGAGAGCCCACTCAACGAGAATTTCAAAAACAGCAGATGCCTTATCTTTTCCTGTCCCAGATTGCAGTGCAGGCACTCCAAGAAGTTGTTTAGCATCGCCAGTCGAAAGAATCACAGGACGTCGATCAACGGTCTCCTTACCTGTTAACGCTGGCAGTAACTTACCATCCCAGTGCACGAGAGCAGCTTCCAATCTCGTGTTTTTGAACTGCTTTTTAATAACAATCGCATTTCTGCACGTATTTTTCTCTTTCAATATGAATGGATGACCTGTTGATGACAAAATCCTCCCCATCATGGCCTAGTGCCTCGGTACTAACAATCAGAATATGGACTGCATTGCTGACACTGGTTTTACATTTATCTAAGGCCGCAGCAAGCTTAAGAGTCACTAGTGTACGGCTCCCTCTTGCCCGTTTTGCATTTGATGATGATAATTCCAATTTTGTATCTTCTGAGAGACGAGGTTGTACCATAATATTATCAGTGGTCTTTACACCAACTGATATATTTATATCTGTACTTGATTCCAAGCTGCTGGCGCATGTAGGTGACTTTAATACGGCAATTTCAGCTTCAAAAGAAAAAGAAGAGATTCAATGATGCAAAATTAAATTGAAAAACTGAAATGTGAAAAAATTAGGAATATTGCAAATTGCATGATTGAAATCTTTTTTATATATTGCTCACTTAGTTGTTCAATTTTACTTTCGCACTTTCGCGTAAACTCAACTTCAGTGCACGAAGATTCAAAAATAATACACTTAAAAATTCTTTGTTTGATCGCAATTTATTTCCACTCATTTTATTCCAGTAATATCCAAGTAAATAAATTTTTAAGCGTAATAGACGGGGAGAAGACATTGTGAAATTAAAATTTGTTGTGACTCGTCCGATATCCGAAAGAGAACTGCGTCAGGTATGTGACTGGGTAGTAGACTGTGCGCTGGGATCATGGGTCCTTTAGATTTCAGAAGAACATCTGCTAAGTACAACTACATCACTGCATTAGTATTGGTACCTCTTGGTAGGGCTTGGACAAGAATACTCAGGAACCAAACTGGGGGGCATCGTTAATGTGGATACTATAAAAGTACACTAGAGCGTATCCTTTCCATTCATTTGGAGTTCCAGGGGGATTTTATTTATAAGAGTAAAATATTTATAGTAAATCTCCAAAGAAACAGCAGAAAATTGGAGATTACAGCTTCTGATTTAGGTATCCAATGTAAATACAATAGGTCCACTATTTGACGTAAGGTTGATAGCTAGTTCTTTTCGCAGTGTTAATATAGTTTTGGGTAATTATCAGGTGCTAACTATAAATTTTTAAGCAGTATCAAAACACCTGCAAAGATCGACCAATGGAGGCCTGATGAATCAAATGCAATCCGTAGGATTTTTGAAATATTATTTATTTATTAAAACTGGTCCAGAAATGAAGTTCAGGGGCATACCCCTAATATCTAACAAAAAACTCTGTGTGATTAATAGAATGCGATTTCTGAGAGACAATGGAGGGGAGGGGAAGTGGAAGGGCAAAGCGGTACAGGAGGTGAAAGAGTTTGTGTACCTGGGCTTCCTGTTTCCGAGCAATGGGGGAGTAGATAATAATATAAAAGAGAGAGTAAGAAGGGCAAATGTAGTGATGAGGCAAGTGTGGGGCTGGAAAAGAGGTTGCTTGCAGATGATTTTGTAAGAAGCATGAAATTGTTTCATTCGCTAGTGATAAGTGTCTTATTTTACGAAGTGGAGGTGTGGAGGTGGAAGATAAGTAGGGAGGTAGATAGGATACAGGAGAGGTATGTAACGTGGACACTGGGGTTAGCAAGGAATACGCCGAACTATATTGTCAGGAGGGAGACAGGAAGAACGAGTTTAGGGATTATAACGGGGAGCCGAGCATGTAAATATGAGGAGAAATTTTTGGAAGAGGGGGAAGTAAGCTGGTTAGGGAATGCTGGTGGGAGAAGGAGAAGAGACGTAAGGGTGGGAGGATTGAGGTGGAAAGGGAGCAGTATTTTAGAACGAATGGAGTGCAAATGGATGAAGTGAGAAGGATGCATGAGGAAGGAAGGAAGGTGTATGAGATGGTTAAAAGGAATAGCATGGAGAGAGAGAAGGAAGCAGGGGAGGAGAGAATAAGAGAGTCAAGGTTTAATGGGAACTATTTGTGAATTATGCCAAGGGAGAGAGCGCCATATTTGTATGAGAAAGGAGAGCAAGGAAGTCAGGAACTTATAACGAGAATGAGATGCGGATGCATGGAAAGTTATAAGAGGTTCTGGCTTTATGCTAGGCAGGGGAGATGCAAAAGTGGAACACTGGTTGGAAAAGTGTGAAGAGGTGAAAAGGAGTGGGATAAGCATGGTGGTATTGTTGCATGGAAGGGGGGACAAAAGGGCAGTGGCATCGGTGAAGGGGGTGTTGGGTAAGGTAGAGATGAAGAGAAGCAAGGAGGAAGAGGAATGGAGAAGGAAAGATTTTATTTAGAAGAGGAAGTAGATTAAGAAGATTGTAAATATTGTAAATAGTCTATAAGAATTAAAAATTAGCTGCGGAGGCAGAGGCTAGCAATACGAGGCAAATCGAGAAAATAGCGCCATGCGTGTGAGGCAAGAAAGTAGCGACATGCGTGCGAGGCGACGTAAAGCGAGGAAGGCAAATTCCTTTATTTTATTTGGTCTGACGATTCATTTTAAATAAAATAAAAGCTCAAGGTTATTAACCAAAAGTCAATTTTATTAACAATCTTTGTATATGCGATCTTTCGAAAATTCTGTTAGCCTTCTTCAGGTAAGTTATCTAGTTTTAAATGTGTCACAGTTAGTCAAACGAGGATTTGCACAAAAAAAATTTTAAATACCTGAAAAAAACTGAAAGGTTTTTTTCAGGTGCTAAGTAAGAATTATTAACAACGTTATTATACATTGGAACTAACAAAACTATATTCATAGAAAAAAATAATTAAAAATGATTTTGGTTCTGGTTTATGACGTATTTTCTGCAATTCATAGGGGTAGTATTTAGGTTTTCAAGAGTCAAAGCGTCACTGAGTAAGTATAATTGAGGTACATGTTATACTGTTTTATAAATAATTATACACGCACGTAATTATACACGCACACTAATTTATTTTATCTATGGACAAACAAAAATTATTAAAAAAATATTTTATATACGTTCTTGTTTATGACGTATATTTCACCCCTCTGGGGGGTTGGATCTTAGATTTTCAAGAGTCAAAGCGACACTAAGTAAATAGAATTGTCGTACATATTATACTGTTTGATATAAAACTATTAAACACTATTCTACCAACGTTTATGGTACCGGTGTGCTTTCCACCCCTAATAGGGGTAGTTTTTATATTTTCAATAGTCGAAGCGTCAATGCCTTAGTATAATTAAGGTACATGTTATACTGTTTGATAAAAAACTATTGAACACTATTCTACCTACTGTTATGGTACCAGTGTACTTTCGACCCCTGGTAGGGGTAGTTTTTCGGTTTTTAGAGTTTTATATAGTGCTAGATAAGTAAAATTGACGTAAGTATTATACACACACACTAATTGTTTTCATCTATGTACAAAAAAAATAATTCAAAAATATTTTATACACGTTCTTCTTTTGGACGTATTTCCCAACACCTCATAGGGGTAGTTTTTAGATTTTCAAGAGTCGAATCGTCACTGAGTAAGTATAATTTTGGTACATATTAAACTGTATCATAAAAATCTATTGAACACTATGCTACCTAGTTTTATGGTAACGGTGTACTTTCCACCCCTTATAGAGGTAGTTCGTTTTAAAGATTAAAATGGTGCTAAGTAAGTGGAATTGACGTAGTTATTATACACACACACACACACACACACACACAAATTGATTTTAGATTGAACACTATTCTACGTATTTTTGTAGTACCGGTGTACTTTTCACCCCTGATAGGGGTAGTTTTTCGATTTGCAAGAATCGAAGCGTCACTGATTGAGTATAATTGTGGTAAATATTAAACAGTTTGGTAAACAACTATTAAACACTATTCTACCTACTTGTATGGTACCGGTGTACTTTCTACCCCTTATAGAGGTAGTTGTTTTTAAAGTTTAAAATGGTGCTAAGTAAGTGGAATTGACGTAGTTATTGTACACGCCCAATAATTTTATGAATCTATGGAGAAAAATAATATTTCAAAAATATTTTATACACATTCTTGTTTATGACGTACTGACCAACCACTCATAGGCGTTGTTTTTAGATTTTCAAGAATCGAAGCGTCACTGAGTGAGTATAATTGAGGTACATTTCATACTTTTTGATAAAAAACTATTGAAAACTAGTCTACACACTTTTATGGTATCGGTGTACTTTCCACCCATGATAGGGGTAGTTCTTCGATTTTTGTAGTTTTAAATGGTGCTAAGTAAGTAGAATTGACGTAGTTATTATAAACGTATACGAATTGAGTTTATCTATGAATAACAAAAAAATATTTGAAAAATATTGTATATAATTTCTTGTTAAGACGTATTTTCCGCCCCTCATAAGGGGTAGTTTTTAGATTTTTAGAGTCGAATCGTCACTGAGTGAGCATAATTGAGGTTAATGTTATACTTTTTGATAAAAACTATTGAAAACTATTCTACCTACTTTTATGAAGTACTTTTCACCCCCCCCCTCCCCCTATTAGGCTAAAAAGGGGTTGAAAGGGTAAATTTATAACAAGCCCGGTCACTGCAATCATTGAAGATTATTTTATGCTTTGTGGCGACATTTAATGATTTTTTCGGTTTATTTTAGGAATTAAAAAAATATATTCAAAAAGAAGTTACTTTGTCAACGGAATAAATAAATTTTTAACTGTGTAATAAAATTTTAAACCAAACAATATTAAATTTCCAAGAAAAGAAGTGAGGTTTCTGACTATAAGACAACTTTTGAATAAAACAGTTAAGTTGTTCAATTTTTACCTCATTTTTTGAACTTTTGAACACATGCTTGAATTTTAGTTCGAAAAACTTTAATCCCCAACAAAAAATATAATAGTTGATATTTCTAACAAGCAGTTTTAATTTTTTTTTTAAATTGTTCCATGACAAAAATTCTTGGTCTTAAGGGAAATTATATTTCTTTACGGAAACTCCTGTCCTAAAATAAAAACGATAATTATTTTTACTCAAATGCCTTGAAACTATAGATAAAGTGAAAATTACTTTTCTAAATTGACAAAAGTTAATAAATAGCGACGGCCGCTAACAATAAGGTTCTATCTCAGCGATCAAAGCAACAAGGTTCTATCTTTATCAAAATTCAAAAAGGTACTATCTCGTCGGATAATTCAAAAGGTTCTATTTCGGCGGCCAATGCAAAAAGGTGCATCTCGGCGCCCAATGGGCATATGAACTGACTTAGATAGAACCTTGTTGCACGGAACGCTGAGATAGAACCTTTTTGCTTTGATCGCTGAGATAGAACCTTTTTGCTTTGATCGCTGAAATAAAACCTTGTTGTTAGCGGCCGCCGATATTGAGAATTTTAATTTTTCTACGATCAAAAGTGAATGCCCGGTTTTTTAAATTTAATTCCTGGTTTTTCCCCGGACATTTCTCGGTTTTCCGTTAAAGTCGCCACTCTGATTATAAATAAATTGTATATAAATGTACCTTTTTTACAGAGCAATTTAAACTGTGTTACGTATATTAAGGTACTTTTTGGGCTTTCTCACTCAATATAAACAGTCGAAAATATTAGCATTAGTGTCATCTATTTGTAAATAATAGTAAAATATTTGTCCAGGTTTTAATTTATTTTTCCAGGTTTTCCAGTTCAGGAAATATTGTTTCTACAGGTCTCCATCTTTCACAGAAAATAAGCAAATATCCTTTTTTACGATCGTAATAAATTAAACATTTAATTTTTTTACTGGCCAACAATTTCCAAAGAAATAAGAACAACAAATAAACTAACTTTCAATTTTTTGCTAACATATCTAGTCTTTGCATAGTCTTTGGAAATATTTTTTAATTTTTGCAAAGTCTTTAGAATCCTTTAAGTTTTTGAGATCTTTGCGAGCTATTTCAAATTCTAACAAATCCTTGTTAATTTGTTGAAATCTTTGTGAAAAGTTCAAATTTATCTTTTTGAAATCTTTTGTATTCGTTGGAAACCTCAAACTTGTAAAAATCTTTTGAAATCGTCGTGCAATCGTTTTGCAATTTTTTTAAGTACTTGTGTAATCTTTGAAATCTTTTATATCTTTGTAATTTTTGAAATCTGTCAAATTATTTGAAATTTTTTGAACGTTCAATGAGATCTTGGCAGTGTTTGTGAAGTATTCTTCACATTTTGAATTTTCTCAAATTTGATGAACCCTTATGAAATACTTTAAAATCTTTAGAAAACTTTTCAAAATCTCACAAAATGTTTTGAAACCTGCTGAAATCGTTTGAAGTCTTATGCAATTATGCTAATACAAAATAATAACTTTCATTCTTTCTCAGTAACCCCTCTAACCACCTTTATCTCCTTTATCCACTCTTCCCCAAATCCACCCTCCCCTGCAGTTTCTGTGATCTTCTTTTTCCCAATACATCCCCTCCCTTAGCTTGTTTGCTAATGTAAATCTTGATATTATGGTGCATCGTCTCTCACCCTATCCCTTCTCTAAATACTTTGGTACTCTTTTCTTTTGTATCATCGGATACCATTTATTCTATTTTGATTCCTTAATCATTCTTTATCTTTCCATTAATTGTCTTTCCCTTTTCCTTGTCGCCAAATTTCCCACTCCTGTATTTCTTTCACTAAAAAACTCGCTCCTTTCTTTTTCCCATCTTGTTAGTTCTACCGGTCTCCCTCTCCTTTCTTCTACTTGCTTCAAACACTTTTTCGCTAACTCCCCTTCCTTTCTATCCCTTAACTTCTTCTCAAATTATGATATCCTATTACCCGATCTAGTACTTAATTTATTCCTACGTACTTATTCTCTCTTCATGTGTCCTGGTGTGCTCCAGTATACTTCTAGCGTTCACGTGATATACCTTTCTTTTAAACTCACAATCTCTTTCCTTTCCTTCCATCTACATATCTCCGCTCCATAAACTGATGCCGGCCATATCAGCGTATCAAATAACCACATCCTCCTTTTCCAAACTTTCTCATACCTTCTTTAACCTATTACCCATGCCTTTTTCAATATCCCTGCTACTTTCTTTATACTTTTTTTTATATGAGCTCTATGATCTCCATTCTTTTGCAATGCATATCCCAAATATTTAAATTCCTTTTCTTCTTCTAACTTTAATCTCTTCCATCTGCTAGTTTATTGTCACCTTCACCCCTTCTTTTCTACATTTTGATTCAACTTTTTCCCTATAAGTATTTCTCCAATTAAGTTATTAGGCCGTTCATCTCTCTTTATCCTCTGCCATCAACACTATATCGTCCGCGTGTGCTGGCATATATAAGTCTCTTCCGCTCCCATCCCAACTCCTTCCCATCCCTTTCTCTTAATTTTTTCTTTTACGTGCTCCTACTTGCTCTCCTACCTTTACCCTGCTTTTTGTCTCTCTGAAAATTTCCGAAACTTTTTTTTTTGAAGCCCATTCGTGTACACTTTTTTACCATAACCTTTTCTATCTGAACTCTATTCAAGGAGTCAAATGCCGCCTCCAAGTTCACGAACATTGCTATCACTGCGGCTTTCTACTTTTAATTCCTTTTATTTATCAGATAATTTAAACGATACATTTTTTCTATCACCCCCATTCCTTTTTTTTTAATTCTGTCTGATTCAGTCGCTCTATCTTCTTTCCCTCAACTTCTTTTTTTAACCTCTGCGACAAAACAGTTAACATATATTTTGTATAAAGTTGGTACAACTAATTGTTCTTTCCATAACTCTGGCCACTCCTATTCTCTACATACCCTGTTACACATTATTCATGCCTATTCCGTTCAACTATTTCAATATCCTAGATTACTCGATTTCTTCTTTTTCTCTCTCTATCAACTATCATCTAGACCTCTTTTTCCTTTATTGCCTTTTTAGCTTCTTACTCAAAACTTTTATTCTCGTCCATTTTTCTTTTGATCATATAATTCAGCATACTCTTTTATTCTCCTACATTCTTTCCTATTACTTCCTTCTCTTCTCCATTTTATTCATTCCTTTCTGACTTTCTTTTTCTCTTTACAGTTCTAATCCCATCGACCTCTATTCCCTTCTTTACTAACTTTCTTTCTGCTTGTACAGTCTAATCCTGTTTTTATTTTTCCTAACATTTTTTCCATCGTCTCGTCTACATTTGCTTTACTTATTTTGATGTTTCTGATCTTTTCTTTGACTGTCCTTTTCCTTCCTTGACTGCTCTTTTTATCTTTGGTTTCTTTTTATCCATATTGCTATTACTTTGCTCTCTCTCTCTACCTCTGATGTCACTATTAAGAGAAAGTGATCCAAATCAATATAATAGCCTTCCTCTAGTTTCTTGTCTTTCTCTCTTAACTCATTATGCACTATCACATACTCCATTACAGTTCCCCTTTCTCCACCTACGCGTGTATATTATCCTTCTTTATCGCCCTCTATATTCCCGTTTAAGATAAACCATCATAAATATTCCAAACTCTCTAACAATTTCTTTTCCCTGCCATTCAGTACTTTATCTTTGGATTTTCTTTTGCTCTCTCCTCCCTGTTGCCTACCTACTGCCTACCTATCTGCTGTTCTCGCATTGAAATCCCCACCTATTGTGAGGCTAATCTCTTCCTTATTATCTTCCATCATTGCTTTCATCTCCGTTCACATAAACCCCCACTATCTTCCACTTCTCTTTTCACATTTTTCCCTCTTCTGCCATTATCCTTCTTTTTGTTCTTTTTTATCTATCTTATCCCTCTCTTTAATAAATTCGTTTCTTACTCCTATTAGCATTCTTCCCATTGCACTGCCTTTTTTGTTTTACCTCTTTGCATTTTTAACTTGCCATTTGTAACATCTTTTTGCTTCTTTCTATTTTTTATTGTCCTATCTCCCGTTCCTTTTTTCCTAGTTTCTCGAAACCTCATTTCTTTCTATTTCTTACCTTTATTTGTACCAATTTCACCTTATTCTGTGTATCTGTATTCTGATATATTTACCTCACGTTATTTTTCCCTTACTTCTTACGCTATTTTCCTTAACTTATGCTGCATATTCCTTCCTGCCTAAGTCAAATTATCCCCTATTCTTTTCGAACTTCCATACAACACCGTTTTCTCTGTCATCACGTCCCTTTTATGTTCCCATTTGATTAGTTTCGCTAATACAATTTTTTATCCTCTTTGCAATGTCTTTCCTACAATTCGCATTTCCTCAACACCTACTTTAGCATCTATCCTTTTTAGCACATTTTTTGCTGCTTCCATCAACTCCCTCTCATCTAATCTTAGACCCTTTATCGCTATGTTTCTTTTCCTTTTATATCTTGCTTTCTTTTCTAATCTTCTTTCTATTTCTCTTTTCTTACATAGAATCTTTCTTACTCCAACCTCCCGTGTTTATTTTTCGATATTCACTATTCTACTATTCAAGTGCTCTAACTTTCCATTATGTTCATCCAGTTTTTCTAATTTTTGTTTTAAAGTATTCACCCGTTTTACAAATTTTTCCTAACCTCTTCCCATTTGCGCATCTCTTTTCTAAGTTCCGCAATTTCTTTCCTAATTACCCGTTTTATGTCTGCTCCTTTTTCTTCCTGCATTTTTTCGTTCATCTGTAACACCTATAATCCTTTTACGCACATTCTATTTATAAACGGTTCAATTGAGCCAAAACTATCCGCCCTCAATCTCTCTCGCTCTCTCTCTCTCTACTGTTTTCTTATATTAATCCGTTTTCTTGTCACTTTTCGGCGTGGACAATACTTCCTCGTCTGAATCCATCAAATGCGTAACCTGAGTACTGCGTAGCTACTATCACTTTAGCGCTACCGCACCCTGCTACAGTAATTTTTTCCGTGCTTCCCTCCCGTTTTAACCTCCTCCTATTCTTCCCTGTACCCTCTACTCGGAGACACCTGTTTAAGCATTCTGCTCATATTATAGTGAATATAGTATATTATATTACAATATAGTATATTATATTACAATATATATACACATACAAACACACACACATATAGTGTAAACACATAATGTAAAGGGTTTTGGCAGTTCTCGGTCAAATTTGAGTAGATCCAACTTATTGGCCTAGGATCGCTAGTAGATACAGGATCTTTGGATACCCCTAACTTATATAATCGGAAATGACTCTCCCTAATTAAATCGGTCTTTTGAAGTAATTTTGTAGAGCATCTAATACGTCGGTCCATCTAATTGTGTTAAAAGCACTTTTCACTATTAAAGTGATTAATAGTACCACCTTTCTCGACCTGCGGTTTCCGTTCTTGGCTCTTGCCACCCCTGCTGGATATCGGTGATAGCTCCCATGTTCAATCTGCCATCGCGAAAGCCATGTTCGTTTTTGGTTAGACCACTGGTCTGCGCAATCGGCGTGTTAAATGGCTCGAGGCATGTTTCCATACACATTTCCTGGAACATCCAGCATACATAGAGGCTTGTGAGGTGCTGGTGTTACAGGGGACCCTTTCCTTTACCAAGGACAATCAGTCTTTGTATTCTCCATCTGCTGCTGAACGACCCTATTAAAAGATATAAGTTATACATGACAACCTCTATGGATATTTTGTCAGCCATGGGCTTTTCCACTTGCCATGCTTTGGAATTCCTCGCTTAATTCTGCAACTGTGAACCAGGGTGCTTCGACAAAATTTTTTTCGTCGATGATGAGCCTATACCACGTGCACGCTACACGACTCAACGGTACACCATAGTGATGCCGGACTACTAACCCCTTATAGTGACATGTCTGCGCACACAGCCTCTACTACTTAACGGAAGACTATTCCTTTTCGGGAAATAAAATTTGGGCTACGGCGTATAACAATAGTGGCGATGCGAGTGACAGCTGACACCTGTCAGCCGAAATACGTGTACTTCGACTATAGTCGAATACAATTACAAGCAATCTCGTCACTAAATTTACCGTCGAGGTGCACTGCATCTCAGATCCGTTTACGAAATATCACGGTAATGGATCCTTCGGATTTCGGGTAATCGAAACAAAGAGTTAGAAACATTTTTAATGCGAAATGCTTAAAGCCGGAATTTAGTACCAATTTTGAATAGGGAATTATTATTTGGATTATTATCAGATATCGCATTCAATTGGTTCACTAATTCAAAAAAGGGTGTGAAAGAGGATTCGTGGTTGGATTTTGTAGAATCGGCACGCGAGGAATAGACAAACCTATCCCGAATTATTAAATATGCATTTGTACCCTGCTTAACCGATTTCCGCCTCCCAACACGGAACAGTGGCAAATAAATTACGTGCACCGCGACCTGCTACTAAAATTACAACTCGGTATTCATCAAAGTCACATCATACATTTCGCTTTTCGCTTTCAAAACTCGCTACGGGTATAATGTACCTTGAGACCCTCGCCACTGACCGAAAAATTATTGCTAACAAGTTTAGCTCATCAAGAACGTTAGTGTGGTTCTTTTGCGCGCGAAACAGCTGCGCTGAACTCCCTGGAGGATAACAATAATGAAAAGAAAGAAATGTAGGTGGACGATTTACTACTAGTACCAGAAGAGATCTTTGTTAGATATCAGGATGAATCTTACCCGATATTATAGATAGTAATTGCCGCGAGCACCCTTTATTTTCTCTTTTCGGCCGGTGTTCCCCAGGCGAAAAGTCGCGTTATTTGAAGTCAACTATAGTTTATTTTGCGGAGAGGTTTATCGCTAACAAAATTTTTGACGGTTTATCCTAAGAAGTTCTAAGGAACACTTAGCTGTATTTTGGTAAGACACAATGTCTAAAATAGATTCAGTCGCTTTTACAAAGCTTGTTTTTTCTGGAATAATGGAATTCCCTTTTGAATGCCGCGATTATACTTTTGACATTGTGTTCCAATTGACTCTATAATTGATATTCTATTGAATAATTATGTGATCAGCATTGTTGATTTGTTGATTGGTCCCCGTTGTTATGTGATTTCGATTTTGCCTGTCGTAATATTTTCCGATCCGCTTGCGAATCCTGAGGTTAACCTCTTACAGTATATGTTGTGAACATACCCTTGAATATTTTTAAACCATTTTTGATTACCCCTTTTTATGATTACCTGTTTTTGACCCAATTCGTTAAATTGATAACCCCTTTCTCGCGATTGCCCATTTCTTCTATTAATTTATGTTTGCCTTTTTCTGAATTTATTCTTCCTTTTACTAGCTTTGAGATTGCCCTTCTTATAGTGGATTATGACTGGCCCTTTTTCTCAATTACTATTATCCCCTTTGAATTCCCTTTTTGATTTTTATAGCAATCTTTCTAATAATCGTGGGCCCCTTTTTGTCTACTCTTTTGTAATACCCTTTTTGTTTTTAACTACAACTACCCTTATTTAATATGAGCATCCCCTAGAGTTTCTGTCTATATTTTGTGGTACTCCTGTGTAATATGACCAACGTCTGGAGCTTTGCTTACCCTTATGGTGATACCTGTTGTTTACGCTTTTGGATTAGCTTTTTCTTTTAAGTTTTTATTAAATCACCCCTCCGAAATATGATTAATCCCTAGAGTTTGTTTTACCCCGATAGTATCTAATCTAATCTGATTAAGACGATAAGCATTTTCTGCTATTAAAGATTCTTAACTTGATGTACATTGTGAATTTTCTGCCTCCATGGTTTTGGAGGATTTGTTTATTGTCGGTAAAGTACCATTCGCTGACAATAAAGAGATTCATTTTAAATTATTACATGTAACATTATTACCTAGCTAAAAATTAGCGCTATCTTCTGAAATGAAGGTTCTTATTCTGATCTTTCTAAGAGCTTAATGGAAAAGCACCTGACGGGAAATCAGAAGTGCTTTGAACTTATTCTTGAATCAGAAGTTTTTTTCAGTTGAGAGAAAAGCAAAAGATCTTTTTTTAAACTTAGTTTTAAATTTTGGACTTTAATTGAGCGGAGTTAACTTTTTGTACTCACTTACTGAGGCTGAGAATCTAAGAAAATTAAATTTTTTGGAAACGGAAATTACGTCAGTTTCTTCCCATACTATATCGGTCCTTATTTTCATCAAATATTTGGAGAGAGCCCTAATCAACTCAGGATTTCTAATTCTTTCCAACAGTATTTCGTACAATTTTGTAGATTAATTTTTTGCAGAGTTAGTAATTTGCAAAGTTTATCCTATTTTCAATCCGACATTCTTAACTTTCATCAACGAAATTAATTTTGAAGTCAAAGCATTCTTCTTTAGGAATAGGTAAAAATCAAAAAATATTATATCATTTCATATATTTGCATGGTTTATTTTGTGATTCAGTTACACATAAACACTGCTACTCCCTGTAGACAAATCCCATAATGTGACCTTTCTTTAGTTGGTAATATTCCATAGGTATTATACCATATGATTCCTTTACGACTGCAATCTGGTATTCTTTACATTCTTCCTCAGTTGCAATTAAATTTTTTTCTTTAAAACGAAAGTTGTATCTGTTATTCTCCCTATCAATAAATACTCGAGTTAATCTGCGATGTATCTTGCGGGGCTTGATTTCAACTCCCCCGGGTATTGGAGC
>JAAAKG020070916.1:0-17313 GCA_010014905.2 Druon quercuslanigerum
CCCTCCAGAGGTCGCCTGAGTCTCTCCGCGCGAAGACATGAACGTAGGTCGGATACTTTTGGGACAGCCCTCGTATTTAAAATGCTTATAAAAAGGTATTTCAATGGATTTGATAGAATTTAAAATAATACAAAGTATTTTAAGGAATATAATTGAATTTTATTTAATTTTACGGGATTTTATAATATTATAGTGCAATTTTAAAGAACTTATTCATATTCATTGGGAATTTCTAGGAATTATGAAATCTAACAACTCCAACACTGCTAACAATAAAATTTTATGTTTCAACTCTAACGGACCGCGTGAACGGAGAGGATACTCTACAGAGTATCATCATGGTAACCCTTCCGTATCATGCAAACAAAAAATTTTAAAAACAGTAAGCTCAACTTTTAATTAGTGAAATTCAGATTCTACGTTAAAATTCCCATTATAAGGTCAGGGGCATCAATGAAGAATTGTACGTTTTTGAATGGTACGCTTCACAACCGTTTGTTCTACGCGTAGTTGTATGCGAAAATTCAGCCCAAAGTTCAGGAGGGAAATACGAATTGCTTGCTACGTACGTTCTCCAAATATATTCACAAAATTTTTGAACTCTTTCGTTTTCTGGTTTAATAGGCATGAAGTCTTCAACGAAACATTTGGCAACATCTGTTGGATCCAAAAAAGCAAGATCAGAAAAGTTTCTCAAGAAAAAACCTATTTCCGAATTTACATTGTATATTATATTACATTTGTATTTAGTACTCAAACTGAATTCCTGAATTTTTCTCCACCAACGTTGACCTAAATGATATCGACAACATTTTATAATAACACGATTGTTCAATGCTCTACGTATACCTGAATAAATACCAGTTTCGAAATCCACATAATTCTGTAATTTTACTTTCAACCACTTTTTCATCGAACCGCCAAGTTTCAGGCAAGCATCACAATTTTTATTTGTACATACCCAGTACTGAATGTCTCCATTAAGAAAAGTTTTCAATCAAAATTGAAATCCATCGAGAACTATCAATTCTTTACCTTTCTCACTTAACATGAACTCCATTTTTTCGTAGTGAAGCTGGAGGAAAAACTGGAACGATACTCACAAGGAAACCTTCGCACAACTAGTTACAAAGCAGTACTGTCAACTACCGAAAAATTTCCCCCAGTCTTCCACTTATCGTCTTCAAATTTGATTTTAATTAATAATGCCCATAATAGGAGTTGACCGTGTGACGGCTACTGTCGAGAAGCGAAGAAGGTTGAGCATGGAGGGGGAAGGCACGACCCGCTGTGATTTCTGACCTTTCCGCAACTCGACATCAGCCAAATGTACCTGTGTCAGGTAGAAGTGTCATTAGGTTGCTAATGACACTTATTATTACTCTATCACTCTCTATCTCTATCTCTATTATTACTCTATCACTAGTTATTATTTATAATAATTATTTATAGATACTTAATTCAAAAATAATTATTGATCGCTACTGTTTAATACAAATTAACTTATTAATAAGTATTTAAACAGTATATCATCTACGTAATATCTAAAAATAAAGTTGTAATTATTTACATATAGTACTCTTTACTTTCTTCTAATATGAAATGACTGATTTAATTGTCAGTTAAAAAATGACAGCAAATCAGTCACTTTTATTAACTGAAAATCAGTCATTGTGAGTGACTAACTGAATCAGTCGCCAATATTGACTGATACAGCAGTCAAAACGACTATTTTTTCAGTCAAAATGACTTATTTGTCAGTCAAAACATGCCTAATTAGTGAATCAGTAAGATTTTGACTGATTTAAATTTAGAGTGTAAACTTAGTAGAAATAGCTTATCACATCGCATCATACAACCAGACCTTCCGAACTTGCATTAAACTATCTTTTATATATGGCACTGTTGAATTAGCTGTATAAACTTTTAAAAACTTATTTTTTTCCATGTAAATAAAATTTTTCATGAAAATGTTAAAATTGTGATTTTTTATAAGTATTAAGTAAATCATTGTAGACAGAAAAATATTAAAAATATTTTTAGGTTTGCCATCCAAAGAACATAATTATTGCCGAAAGATACACAGAATAATAAGTAAACAACAAATACCACGAATAAGAATAATAATTATGAATCACCTGTAAAAATTGAAGTGGATTTATAGTAATGTACTTTGGATGCCTGAAACGTCTTTTCGAATAATATTGCCCTCGTTTTGAGTTGAACTTAAAGACGAAATCCAGTCTCGCTCACAACCGAAGTTAAGACTTACAAATCGTCTTGAGAATTTATTCACTATGCCTTAATTTGGGGTTAATTCGAAAATTAGCCAAATTGAATTATTTTTATTCGAATAGTTACGGCTTTCATTTTCATAATTTGGATTTATGCCTGTACTTTCAAGTTTAATAATATGAAAATATAATTTCTTCAAACATTATATTTTGAAATTGATTATTTAACAATTTTCTACATTTAAAGGTGTTTTATTAAGAACAGTTTTAATTTTAGATAAACATAATATGGTAAACATATTCTTTATTTGTATCATTCTTTCTTAATTGTACGTAGGTTCACAATTATGTAAAAATATAGAGCTATTAGGTAAATAAATCGGATGTTCCAAGAGGTCTAAAGGGAATTGGGATGATTCGAAAAACGACATGTAATGTTGTAACGATTGGTAATTACCCTTGTTATTGCTGCTTTCGTGCGGAAACGTTCTCGCCTTAGTTCTTGTACGTTCCCTACGCTTCGCTGTGCACAACCTGCATACCTACAAATTGCCGTTGGCAATTAGAGACACCGACCATTTCCGATGCCAGGGAAGCGAACTCCAGCGTTGTTTTTACTACTCTATCAGATGGCAATGCAAAAAGCAAATGATTGGTAACGTGAGCAGAGCAGAAAATGCTTTCAATTAATTTTACGGCGATTAGTTCAAATGAATGTGATTTTGAGCAGTAACATATTTAACACAAGGAAAAAATAAGTTATCGAAACTTTACTTAACTGTCTAAGACTTTAGAATTGGTATAACATTTCTTAAAATTTCGCATAACGTTCATTGCACGGTTCAAGAGAATCCTCGAAATATTAAGATTCCGCGAAATATTCCACAACTAAACGAATATATTTTGACAATTTCGAGAGTCATGCAGAAATCACGGACTCTCTTCATCATTTAGAGGATTGTCTTAACACAGTGGGCCCAAAATTTGGCGAAATCTTGACGATATCGTTACAACAACTTTACGAAAACTTTACGACATCCCATGTCCATGTCGCTAAGGTGTCTTTACGATATCGTAAAAAAGTCGAATGATCTGATGATGTCGTAAAGACGTCGCCAAATGTTGTGCCCACTGGGAAACGTTGTAATAAACGTAATAAGAATTTTTTTAAATGGTCTAGGGGGGAGGGGGAAGCATACATAAGTTTCCCCGCACGTACCAAGTTCATATTACTACCATATATGGTCATCCGTGTTAAACAACATTACTCTAAAGGATAATTTAAAAATTTGTTTGTTAGCGGAGTTGTGGAGGGTGAACATAAAATAAAAAAGTCAACCTTCTCGAAAACTACTGAACCGATTTTTATGATCGAAATCTATGTTAAATTTACCCATAAGAGTAGTTAGAAATTTTGTTTTGAGATTTTTATAGTAAAAAATAGGTGTACAAAATTTTTAAACAATTTCAAAATTTTTTTTAAGTATGTTTTATGGATGTACCTACAGTTTTTTTTGGAAAATAATACTAATATTATCTACTTTAACCTATACTTTAACCAAATTATTTATATGGGTGCTTCATGGCTTAACAAAACACAATCAATTGCGGTGCGCCTTACGTGTGTTCAGGGCCGTACCGAAAATAATCACCGGAGCCCTTTTTCAGAGTCGGGGGGCCTGGTGTACCGCACCGCTTGCACCAGCCTCAAGGCCTGGAACATTACAGATCGATCGAAAATGAAGAAACTGACTTTGATGAACGAAATACACTCAACTTCCAGTTAAGTCAAAACACTTGAAACGAAAACAGTTCGGTTACGTCAAATTCTCCTTAACCCCACCAATGTCTATTGGGGCAGAGAAGTGAACGAGTGCACTCTATACGTGTGCCGTGTGTATCTGTGTTGTTACTATGTTGCTAAGTGGAGGAGATGTAAAATGTGAAATAACTGGAAGGTTCGTTTTGATATATCTGATCTTTCACGTTACTGAGCTTTGATTTAACTGGAAGTTGAGTGTATATGTTACAGTAATCGAAAAAATTAGGTAATTACAAAACATTAGGAATTTTTAAATTAATAAGTAGGGTTAAGAGAAATTTTAAAAAATTTCCCAACTTTTTTTTTAATGTTTTGTTTTAATTATGCACCTCTAGTTTTTAAAGAAAAAAATACTCATATTGTCTACTTCAACATATATTTTACCCAAATTTTTATAGGGGTACTTCATGGCTTAAAAAACAAAGTATGGCGCGGGGTGCCGTGCGTGTGTAGCATACTTGCATTACGTACCGCTACAAAAAATTTGGGTAAAATATATGTTGAAGTAGACAATTTAAATATTTTTTTCATAAAAATACTATAGGTATATCTCTCAAACACAACTTAAAAAAATGTTGGAAATTTTTAAAACCTTTTTTTTACTACTACTTTTTATTTTAAAAATTTCAAACATTTTTTCTAACTAGTCTTGGGGTGACTATTACATATATTTCGATCATTAAAATTGGTTCAGTAGTTTTTGAGAAAAATCACTTTTTTATGTTACTTTCTTTCTCCATAACTCCCCAGTCCCTTAATAGACCATCCTAAAGTCTTAAACCGTCAAGTTTCGGTTACTTATTTGTGCATGCACGCAAAACGTTATCAAAAAATGAAATAAAAAATAAACATCTGTGACTTTCCTAACTACTAATAACACAGACCCACAAAAAAGAGGTCTGTACGAGACAAGTGACTAGGCTATCCACATGGGTTTTTAACCCGTTGAATTCGAATCTGGACTCAGAGTTTCTCCTGCACGTCGCAGTTTTCCCCTAGGTGCAAAAAGTAGGGAAAAGCCTAAGAATTTTCTGGCCACACAGGCCATACAAAAAATTTGTCTGTACAATACAAGCGTCTAGGCTGTCCTTATAGATTTTGAGACGCTGAATCCAAATCAGGCTTTAGGATTTCTGGTACACGTCTCAGTTTTCCCCCAGATGCAGAAAATAAGTAAAAACTTAGGAATAATTTTGCACGTTATTTTGATAATACCAGTATAAGCGAACATAGCCATATCGGTGTTATGTTCTTAAGTAAGCCGACCTGTAGAGACTTAATTGGTGCACAGAAATTCTCTTTTGTGCCTTCTTTTTCCCCTAGCTTAGGTAATTTCAAGGAAATTGAAGATCTTTCTCAGACTATATAGATCTATACGGGGAAAATAATAAAAACCTCATATTCTTTACAGTTCTGCATCAGAAAATGGAACAAGCCCGAAAAATTTGCTGTTTAAATTTAGATTTACCACGAAAATCTGCCAAGTATGTGGCATTTTTGTTATCTATCTTCCAAATAATTTTAAAGCATGTTTTAACATCTCTTAAACAATGAAACCAGGAAAATGGCATTACTTAATGAAAAAAACCAAACTGTTCCAACCAGATCAAAACGCAAAGCTCTTCTTAAAGTTGTTGTTGTTAATAATAATGATAATCATAATAATAATAATAATATATTATATATATTATATGAATATAATATTATATACTAACGAATCCATAGACATAATGATGTAGCGGGCATTATACATCAACAACTTGCCCTTAACCTACGACTCTTAAAAGAGTGGATGCCTTTCTATAGATACAATCTAATGCCCGTTTTAGAAAGCGAAGATTACATCTTATATTGGGATGTTGCTATCCAAACAGATCATTACATCCGGGCCAATAGACCTGACATCGTGATGCGAGAAAAAGGTGGAAGAGTCTACATCATCGACATTGCTTGTCCACTTAACCGACATTTGCAATCAACTTATACAACCAAGATTCACAAGTATAGCGAGTTAAGGCATGAAGTAAAGACCATATGGCGGAATGTGAATCATGCATCTATTCATCCCATTGTGATTTCGGCTATAGGCATTATACACGCAAGATGCACTGAACATCTTGAACATTTAGGAGTTAGTAGGGTATTGGAAAAAGCTAGGAAAGCGGTTTTATTAAACACCTGTCTTATGGTAAGAAACTTTCTTGACCATCAGGAAGCAAGCGATTAAAAACTTGTGGAGGGGCAGATGGTAAGTCTAAGAAAGCATCCAGGGGTAACTGTCGTCACCTTCAACGCTCACGATGGCTCGTAATTTAGGCGCCGGATGCAAAAAGGAGATATAGAATTATTTGGCTGGAGTGGAGAAGCCCTTAGGGTCTTGAAAATAAAGTCTTTAATTTTAATTTTTTAAATATATATCCTAAGAGAAAATTTAATTTCGCATCTTTTTCTCTTAATAAAAAAGTTGTAGCTTTTTTATTTTTCGAATTATTTACGAAAAACTTTTTTTTTCTCTGATAAAAATATTTTTATTTTTTTCACAACGAAGAACCGTTGCTCTCTCTTCGATACCTGAGAATTCTCTATTTCTGATATAATTATGACAAATATTTCTATTGTGTTTATAATAGATTAACCTACTAAACCTCATTCGATTCTCAGGCATCAAAGAGAGAGCAGCGGTTCTTTGTTGTTGTCAATTTCTACCTGTTTACATTTTTGTTGCCTTAATAAGGGTGCTGCTTGAGTGTCGGAACGTTGGTAATGTTATTTTTATTTTTAATATTTTTTATAGTTATTTCATCTTAATGAAAATAAAAAAGACGAAAGAAAAAAAAGAAGGATGTGGATGCTGTAAGTTACCTTCTCATTTTTCTTTCCCCTTCTTCATTTTTGTCCGATTAAAAAAAAAATTCAGATTGCAATAGGAGCATTTTTAAATTGTTCTATGTGGTCGAAATTTGGTCTTCGGATTCTTGTTTTTTAGGAGTTTATATCAAGAATGCTTTGAAGCATCTGTTTTTTAAGGCTGGGAGTGACGTCCTGAGAATACATTTCCCAGAAAGAATTGTCCAGCATGTTATATTTTTTCAGAAGTGGGATGTCATTTCCTTGAACAATTGTTCGGTGAAATCCTGTCCAATTATGCTTTGATGAATCTTATCTTTTATTGAAATTAGAAAGTGATTTCTTGCGAAAAAATGTCCCGAGAAGAAGTACCTAACGTTGCCTCGAAGCATGTTTAACTTTTTAAAGATGGGAAGTGATTTACGGTCAGACTTATTCCGGGAAGACCTGTCTATTGATGCGCCAAAGCATCTCATGTTCTTTTGGAGATGGGAAGTGATTTCATGGGGATATTCAATAATGCCGTCAGCCAAATCATTGTAGAAAGGGATTTTCGCGAAAGCCTTTAAAAGGGAGACTTTCACTTTCTTGTGTGGAAATAGTTTTCTTGGGAGGGCGTTTTCTTTGTCAAAAGATGTCCAGGGAAGATATGTCCTTTGGGAAGGGATGTTCAGGGAAGAATTGTCCCGGGAAGACTTATTTGTTGTGAATGTCATGGTCTCGGACATTTGTGTATATCGGCACTAGGATTACCGCACTATTTCTGCCCTCAAAGCAGTCAGTATTTCAAGCAAGTTAATATTTTAAACGCTTAGCGTTCAGCTGTTTCAACCTTGTGTTAGAACCTTATTTGCCCTCTCAGAAACATATTTTTTATTTCAGACCACATCTCGAGCGCATAGCGTCTATTCAATTATATCAGCGCGCGAAAGATAACATTGTAATAATAACCTTATTTGATATTGATCTCACTAGGGGACGGCTCTTCGACATTATAGCACTGACTTTTTATTAAATTATAATCTTAACCGATCAGCGCCCGGCAGTTTCGGGATGCGCGGAACATATATCATTATCAAATTCGCATTTGGTTCTGACCTCTCACGACCGTCGTTTTTCCCCTTCCAGCATATATAACGATTCATTGTTTTCACGTACTTTCAGCGTTCAGCGCCATGAAGCACAAAAACTGCTATTTCTTTTTCTTTTCCGGATATTCCATTAGGCCCTGGTAATCAACATATTTAACAAGTTTTAGCGAAATCCATCAAAAGCTATTTTCCCATATATTTAGTGCGGGTTTCTGTTACAAGTTTTTGGCAGCGACCGACAGATTGTCGAAAGTTATTAATTTCGCGAGTTTCTACTAATATATTCCACATTCAAAAAAATTCTGGTTGAACCAAACAGAATTCTGGTTACGTCAACTAAAACAGAGTGTTTAAAATGCCCTTACAGTAAGTTCTGCTTAAAAGTATTAGAGGTTTCTATTTGAAAATTTTCTGGTTAATTTTACCAGAAATCTTTACTATACAGTTTTCTGGTAGCTTAAGAATACAGCGTTCTGGTCCACATAACCAGATATTCTGGCACGCTCAGCCAGATATTCCGAGACATCGATTTTCGACTATTGAATTTCGATACTGTTGTGTCTTCTTGGACTCTTCCTAACCTTCTTCAAAATTACAAGGACCACATGTGTTACATTTTCCAAAAGAAAATAATCTAACAAAACTTTCCAACAACAAAGTGCACCAACTCTGGTCCACTTCGCTGAAATTTCGTCTCTCTATAATCTATATTGGGATATATGTGTGAATTAATAATTAGTGATAGATAAAACAATATTCGTTAGGAATATTTTTTTCGTGAGTTTGCATAAAATGCATGCAGATCACTTGGTCAATCCCAAAATTCTCGAAAATTCAATTTATTCATTTATTGCCTCAAATGTTGATATTTTTCAGAATATTTTTCTAAAGCGACCCAAAAAATATGTACTTGATTTGGAAGTATTCATGTATCACTAGTGCTTCGACAGATGCCGCGCAATTTTTTCCTTTAATATGTACAACTAAATTTACAGTTCACTATAATTATTTATAGTTAGACAACTGAAAATAAAATTAGCAAACGGCGATTTTTAGAGAATTGGACATTTACGCCAAAACGTCACTTGACACCTCCAGCTACATGACTTGAGACAAAGACAGATTTATGGAAATCAATACAAGATCGCGACACTTCTGTTACCAGAACTATTAACAAGAATAGTTTTTACCTGAAAAAATCAATTAGAGTTAATTAGCTATCATTTTCTAATCACATTAATTATAATTTCGGGTTCCAGTGTAGAACTTATAACTTGGTTCTTAAGAGGCCCTGTCTAGATTTCCTATTTTCTATCCAGGCCCTAAAGTGGCAATCTATCGAAAACGTCACGCTCAGCTAGCAAGGTCATCGCCTGGCAACCCAATCAGGGTATATTAATAGGGTCTTTATAGAATCTAGATACTCCCTGTTGACACTGAGAAAAAAAATACTTCTGAATAAATGAAATATTGGTTTGAAGCATCAAACGGTGTTTTCGCGCTCGGCCTAATGCATATGCTATAATTTTAAAAGTAAATGCTATTGTTTCTTATTTTGTTGATTCAAATAAAATATTAAATTATTATTAGAAAATTGATCTTGCTATGAATTCTGAAGTATGAAATTTTTTATTTAAAAAAGGAAACTGTTAATCCAAATGTAACAAAAATAACATTTACTTGGTACATCGTACCTTCGTTTTCTCGTACTTTCATTGACATTAAATTCTTAACTATACTTCGCACGTTATTCTAAAACTGAAATAATTTTTGAATTTGGTTAGATAAGACTTATTACTTATAACTAAAGAGAAACGCAGTTTATTAAAATATCTGCAAGCACCAAGAATCGAACGCACGCACCGCACGCTTATAAGCTACGACGCCAAGTTAAGTACGATATCATAAATACTTCACGGCATTCATCCGATACTTTCCAACTTAGGAAAAAATGTTCTTGAATCTCCATTTTTTAGACATGATTTTTCAACGTACTTTAATGTTTTCAAATTAAATTAGCATTTAGGAAAAATTCTTTTCAAATTATTGCGGCACCAAATGTTTTAATTTTTTCAGAAAAAATGAAAGTTTTAAAAGTTTGCATCTCGGTTATTTTTAAAATTATTTCTTTTCCAAATTTAAATATAATTTAGCATAAAAACATTAATGTACTTCTTTGCACTCAGAGCTGTATTACCCGTTTTACCTGTCAGAGGCTTTACAAGGTCCCCTCGAGAAAATAATTCATTGATATAAAAGTGTTTCTAAAATATATCCTTATGAATAAAAGCTTTTAACTAGTTTGATTTAAAAAATATAGTGCTAAAAAGTGAGTATATAAATTATTTATTTCAAATAGCACACTACAAGAACCTGTCGAGGGCCAGCAGAGGAAAAGCCTAGATTTTTCTAGCTAGAAAATTTGTCTGCGGCCTCTTAAGAGTCAATATTTAGTTCAGACATAAAGAGGCAATTTTTACACGGGTTTAAATAACTAGAACTTTTTTATGAGTGCAGTATTATATTCGACGAACTTATTTCTTCAGTAATCAATTCCTCTTTTGAATTATTATAATTATTTGGAAAATTTACGAAAATGTTCTTTTACCATTTTTCTAATTATTATAATTAATGCTTAATAGTTATTTGATTATTTTTGATATTCACGGAAAAAAAGGTTTTAAATTCTGAGCCTCATATTTGATTAACGAATTTTCGCAGAGCCATAAGTTTAAGTTTATATTAGACTAAACTTCTCCATGCAAAAACATATTATTATATTGTGGATGTTATATGATGGATGTTATTAGTTAATCTAATACGATGCTTGAAACCACCTGCGATGATGCTGTATAAAGTGGACTCATTTTACTAAGATTATGTACGGATCAAATATTTAGCTTGAGGCAGATCAGAAAAAAAATTTTAAGAGTAAATAATAATGCATTTTATATCAAGGGCGTATGGACGGATATTTTAACGAACGTGAACTTGGCAACTTTTTATTGGTGTTCTTGATAATTTTAAATTATAAGTAAAAGGAAAAAATAGCGTGCTAAGCAGACAATTTTATATAAAATGTGGATGGTCCCATCGAATGGCCAACTCAGTGGCAGGATTTCAAAATTATGACCATAAATTTATAATGGGCGGCCTAAAAAAGTCACATATACCAAGTTTTATGAAAATCCAGCTAGAAGGAGAATTTATGCTTTCTAAGATTAAAAATCCTTTTTACAACTTTCGGAGGCTGTAGCTCTCGAGTGACACGTTTTAGGAGGTCGGTCCTTTAGAAAAACTTGTTTGCTTGGAAGAGTAGAATACCCTTTAATTTATTTTAAATCTGACAGCATTGTGCCTAGTACTTGTAAAATAATTACCATGGTTCTTTGTATTGAGTTTAAGGTGGGCATATTACGTATTTTTAACATTTTTATGGATTTTAAAAGAAGGGAATTTTGGCAACTTAATTTTTTATATACTAAGTTGGGCGTTTGCGAAAAAAACATTTTTTTAAACTTCTAAATCGGCTTCAGGAAAAAATGCATGTTCTTGCATCTCAAAACAATTTTAAGCAGTTGAAATCTTTTGTTAGTCTTTTGATTTGAACAGTAAAACCTTTAAGAAAATTAAATAAATGTCCCTATTTCTTCCGAAATTGTGGCCTTGTCGCTTCTTTTTGGCTAAAGCAGTGCCTCAAATAGAGGCCTAACTATTATTTGTATAAGTCAACTTAAGCGCTTATAATGCAAAAATTAGAGGCCTTTACTAGAATAAAGATGTTAAAATTTAATTAGCATCGATGTGTTTCGAACTAGTTCCTTTTTAAGATAAATAAACTTTAAAAACATTTCACAAGATTTTTACATAGGTCTGAATAATAATAACATTCTAGTATTACCTAAGTTAATTTAAATTTATTTTGCATATAAATTATATAAAATTAAGAAATAATAATAATTAATATGAATAAATATATAGTATAGAATATAAATTATATAGATTTGTATGCTAGAATAATTTTCAATTTACTTAGAAAATACTAAAATGTTTATCGTTTTTCAGATCTATGTGAAAATCCTAGAAAAATGTTTTAAAAGAAAAATCTTGAAAAGAAACTGCAAATCAGTTCGTCGAAACGCGTCAAAACTTTTAGCACATTTTAGAATTTGTGTACTGGTGACGCCTGAATGAAAGATATAAGCTGATTAAATTTTTTTTTGATGCCAACTCAACAATTTTTTCTTCTACCCGAGCAGAAATTTCCTCATCTTCCCTATTTGAAGTTGGGATCCGATGGGGTCCCAATCATAATATCTAGCCTAGAAAAAACTGGTTTGGGCCCCTATAAAAATACCTATTCCAGAAAAAACTGGTTGGGACTCCTGTCAGAATATCTAGTCTAGAAAAAACTGATGAGTTCCCTGTCAGATTCTAGTAAAGAATTTCGTACCTCGTACAGGAATGGCAAAGCTATCTCTATACTGTTTTTTTTAAAGAAAAAAAATTCCTTCCTAATGAAAAAATGTAAATGTTCTGAAAAAATTACATTTCCTAACAGTGCAAAATGTTGTAAAGTAGTCTAAAACGGAAAAAAAATATTACAGGAAGAAAAATTTCAATCGATTAAAATTATTTATTTAAAAATTATTTGATTGATATTCCTGTTAACATTTTGTATATTCTACATATGCATAACGTCGTATAATAAAAAATATTTAAGTAGAAAAATAGAGTTAATATTTTTTGTGCCATAGCTTATGAATATGAGTTTTCATCAACTATCAACTTGAAGGTTTCGCGCAATGGTTAGGACTCGTAACTGCTAGGCGATAGGCTTAGGTATAGATGTAGGTGTTCGATACTCCGTATCGTTGAAAATTTTATGTGTAATATAATGTTTAAAAATGTAATATAAGCATATGCACTGCCTGCTCAGAAGTTCTAGCTAGCACCTGCCTAAAGCAGCGTTACAGAACTAGTCAGGATCTCTCCATTTTTCCCGACGAGCGCCCGATTAGAAATAGGGACATCTATCCAGGGCCCTAACAAACCCCAATCGAAATTTCTAAATGGGCAGCTAATTTGGAAATTTAAAGAAACGGGGTTTTTAACATTTATGGCCTAACGACATACATTATCATCACACTGAGAATCCATGTAATTATATGTATAATATATTCAATATGAGAAAACATTATCCAGACATTTTAAAGCTATCTTAAATGGACACTGAAATTTGAAGCAAAAAGTTTTTCAAAAAACAAAAGCAGTACTAACAAAAGGATAGCAAACTTTTGTCATTTCAATTCTAGGCAATTTGATTTTCACACCATGTTTTATTACTTAATTAGTTAGATATTTTATATAGAAGTAAGATATTTAATAAGACTGATGAAGGTACTTAGTTCGCATTTCCCTAGATAAATATGTCATTTCCAGGTCGACCATATCGTCACAAAATTTGAGGGAGTGACAAGAATTTAATCAAGCCCTTGCAGATTGCGTAATCTTGCGGAAATTAAGATGTCTGTGAAATTCATTCACGGAAGCTCATTTATACAGCAAAGCGGAATTAGGAATTCCCTGCGTTACTGTATCTTTTAATATGGTAAAAAAAGAAGCTATTATATAATAAAAATGAATAATTTAATTAGAAAATTCTATTTCAGCGCACATTGCATATCTTCTGGAATATTTGGCTAGACTTCATTATTAGGGCAACTATTTCGGAGATCTGTGCGAAATTAAGATCTCACTGAGATTCTCACCGAAGGCACGGAAAACCTACTTCGGTTCCCTCTATGTTCGCCATTAATTGTTTCTCTGCGCATTTCGCGCTGCTGCCGTGGGATTTATAAGTGACCCTTATTTATTTACGCTTTAATTACCTTGCGGCCCGGGGCACGTGAGTATACCCCCGAAACAAGAAACTTCAGGAAGGCGCGGAGATTAATGAGTTCTGTTAACGCTGCATGGTCTCTGGGTGGGCACGACGGAAGGGGCAATCTCACAAAAAAAGATGCAAATAACCGTTATTCATCCAAACTGCGGAAAAAGGATGCGAGAATAACAGTGTTTCGCACAAAAGTGAGTTGCGTTGATATACAAGAGTCCCTCGGAATGATACCCGAACTAATTGGGTGGTCATAATCCAAAAAATTTGGTCATGGATATTAAGATACCTAATTCATGTCTTTTCATTTAAAGGCTTATGCAAAAAGGAGCTCCTTTTCTCAAACAAAAATTACGTTTTGATGAATTATTACCCGAAAAGATACAACTAAATGAAATGACGATTTCCCGTACAGGCGAGATATCTTTTAACCAGTAAGATAAAGTGAGTCATTTTAGCCCACTTGCTTCTTATCATTGTGGCTCTTCCTAAACAATTCAACACTGCAATCTTCATACAGCCTAAGAATAATTATTGCATTTTTAATTATTCTGAATTTGGGTAACTGAAGTATCTTTCTACTTCTTCCGGTTCTACTGAATCAGAGTTGCAAATAAAAAAGCTCAAAGTACTTCTTTCGAATATAAAGCCGCAAGAGCTCAAAGAAAGACTTCTATCATATTTTGCTTAGCATTGGAGATTTGGAATAAATGTATTGTAACCATTGAAAAAGTGTCACTGTGTATAACGAATGGTTAGCTACACGGGGTATGATATCTCCCTAGATTAAATCTAAGTATTTTCTATCAATTATTTAATTATTAAAAAGGGTTCGATGGACTAAGGCATATAATTTGAAATAATTAAGCAGCATTTATTAAAAATCCCTACGTTAAACTTCATACAATCAGTCCCTATTTTCTGACTATCTTTAAACTAAGATTCTTTGAAAAGAAACTGATCACTTTGGGATCAATGGTTCGTACACCTTAATATTCTATGATATCCAACGTTACAATTTAATCATGTATTAATTCGATTTATTTTATTTAATTAAACAGCGCGTTATAGATTACAAATCCACTTAAAATCTACTAAGGATATTTTGCTTTTATCAGAATCAATAAAACTTTACACGTATTCACTATTCGCCTTGATTGTATTTTTAAATTCTTTAGGAGAGAAGATTCTGTCTTTCTTGAATGACCTCAAAGTGGCTTAGCCCTACTGACCCAGTAAGGAATCTAAGAATAGAGGTAATTTATTTTTACGAATGCTAAACTTTTCAAAGTTTACGTAAAACAGTCAGGTTATTCGGAAATACAATGGCTCATAAGCCCTAAATTTAATCGACGTGATTAGGTAAATGAGTTGTCAACCATAAAAGGGTGATTCAGGTGACTCCGGTTGTGCATATCTCCTCTGCAAGATGGACAGAGATAACGTTTCACTGAGTGTGAGAGAAATTCTTAAGGAGAATATTTTCGAAAACTAAAAGAAGGCCCTTTTACGTAGGCCTGAGTTTTCACCGAAACTATTCTCTTTACCTGACAAACAGGCTTAGCCGCTTTCAGGACAGGTTTCGAGCGGATTTACACTCGTCCACCCTTAAGAAGCTAAGGTGATTGACAGGTGATAAAATTTTAACTGCACAACTTTTTAGCCTCGAGAACTGGAAATTTATCTTGGTCGTTTCATCAGCAGTTGCAGTAAAATTTATTTCTCAAGGTGAATAATTTATTAGTTGTACTTCTAGTACTCGCTTTGGAAAAGTTAGTTTAGAAATTTAGGAGGTCTAGCCTTAGAATACCGATATTCTCAAATAAAACGCGTAAGACGCCTTGAGACCGCTAAGAAAAATTAGATTTGACGTTTGAATATCGCAAAAGCTTTCATTAAAAGCGAGAACTTTTTACCGACAGGTTTCAAGCAAATTTACGCTTGTCTTCTCCTGAAGCAACGGTAAAAGTAATTCATTTATAAACTTCTGTACATTTTTAATTGACATTTTGAGAATATTTTGTAAGATTTTTGTGTAAATATATAAAAAATTTAGCCGTTGCCAAGAGATCTTCGGAGACGCCTTCTAAAAAAGATGCTCTGCGGTGCGCACGATAACTCAAAAATGAATTATCTGAAATAAAAAAAAAAAAAGATTTCGATAATTTAAATGAACGCCTAGGACAACCATCTGTTCATACATATATTTTTTTCCAGTTTTGGCGGTCAAAAACTGAAAAAATCGATTTTTTGCCCAAAAAATCCGCCATTTTGTATCTGTCAAATTGCAAAATTTGAGAAAAACACGTTTAAAGTTTTAGGCATGGAAAAAGTGTAGAATTTTTTTTCACTTACATTGAATCATCGATTTCAACTCCATAAAGCAGAATACCTGCTGCAGCTGCGATGTCCAGGGCCTCTTTTTGTTTCTGATATCGTAGAATTCTGAAGTAACTTTACGTTGCTACGATAGAAGGAAACACAAAGCATTGACTATAGTGTAACGCCGCGCGACCCTCGCTGCCTGCGTCTAATGTGCTCCGCTGGCGCACATTGGGGACAGAATGTTCAAAACCACCTACAGGTCGCAAATCTTAACCAAATCAAACAAAATTGGGCTCAAAATCTTTGTAATTGAATTACAAAGAGATTGACGAAGCCAAATTTTTAAAAATAATTTGTTTAAACATTTTTTTACACAAAATATGGCGAATTCAATTTTTTTTTAAACTTGAATTCGTGAATATAAGATATCGGGGCATAAAGTAGATAAAACATATAGACTTCAAGTTGTTTGAGGCATAGCTGATTTTAAATTTGCCATTAGTTTTGCATAATGAATTTGTTTAAACAATTTGTTTACTAAAATTGTTGCTAATTTTAATTTTTTGCAAAATAAATTCTAAAATCTATTTCTTCTGGAAAAAATATGTCCGAAGCAGTATATTTTTTATTTAAAATACAATTTGTTACAACCATATGATTGAATAATTAGTTTTGCATAATCTATATTAAATCTTAATAAGGCTTTTAACGTCTATAAGAAAAAGAATAATAATACAAATACAACATATGTTAACTAAAGGGTTTTTTCGTGCGCTAATTTCAAGTTTGCATTAGTTTTGTAAAAAATATTTGTTGGAACGAATTATTTTCTCTGCATTAATTTTTTATTTATAGCAAATTTTATTTTTAAATAAGAAATATTTTTAAATCTCATTGTATATAAACAAATATGTGCTTAGTATTGATCAAGTCTTTATGAAATAATCTGTTTAAACAAATAAATTATTTGAAAAATTTATGGATTGAATAGTTAAGTTACTTTTGCTATTTGGTCACTTATTTAGTAAATGTTTTTTGTATTTTATATTACATTTTTAAAAAATATTTTTTATCTTAAAGTTTTTTTTGTGATTTTTT
>JAAAKG020070927.1:0-17313 GCA_010014905.2 Druon quercuslanigerum
TTGATCATAAGAAAAGGCCCCCCCTACAACTAAGTTATCAATTTTGGGAGGTTTTTCCCCCCCCCCCCCCCCCTTCCCTGAAAACGTTTGATTTGGTAAGGGCCCCCCCCCCCCCCCCCAAATAATGTAGCCTTCGGGTAAACCCCGATTTTACGTTTATACTGATTTAATGCAGAACAAACTAATATTATAAAGAAGGTAATTTTTTGACAAAGCACGGAATAGTTAAACTTTTAATTGAAAAAAAATCATTTTAAATTATAAAAAAAAACGAATTTTCTATGAAATAGTTCATTCTTTTAATTAAATTATTGAAGTTTCAAAACAAAATGAAGAATTTTCTTATCAAATAAAAAATATGCAAATTTGATAAAAAAGTTTATTTATAACAAAAAAAGATGAATTTCCTACAACAAAGAAACGAATTTTTAACAAAACAGCACAATTTTCAACTGAAAGTTTAAATCTTCAAGCAGAAAATAAATTTTTAAGGAAGTAGAATAGTTAAAGCCTGAAATCGTGTTTTTTTAACCACACAGCTGAAATTTTAAACACAAACATTAATTTTTGAACCGGAAAAAAATAATGTTTACCAAAATTCATGAATTTTTTTGAAAAAACAGTTGAATTTTCAACTAAAGAAGATGAATTTTTAAACAAAATGATTAATTTACTACCAAAATAGTCGAATTTTCAATCAAATTAAAGAATCCCCGTAAAAATAGTAGGATTTCTAGAAAGAAAGAATTTTTTAAAACTTTTAAGCACGTAATTCAAGTCTAAAACCTATGTGTTAAATTGTTAACCAAAAACATAAATTTTTGAACAAAGAGAATAATTTTCTAACGAAAAAAAGAATTTTTAATAAAATTAAAGAATTCTCAAACAACAAGTTGAATTCTCAACTTAAAAGATGAATTTTTAAACAAAAATATTAATCTACTACCAAAATAGACGAATTTTCAATAAAATTCATGGTGTGTCAATCAAAAAGTTAAAATTTCTACTAAAAAATACGAATTTAAAAAAAAGATTAATCTAATACCAAAAATGACGAATTTTTAATAGAATTCAAGAATTGTCAACCAAAAATTTTAATGGTAATATAAAAAAGATTAATTTACTACCAGAAAAGACAAATTTTCAATAAACTTTAAAAATCCTGATCCAAAAAGTAGAATTTTTAAGAAAAAAAAGAATTTTTTTAAAATTCAATAAAGTAGTAAAAGTCTAAATTCTAGTTGCTAAATTGTTTACTGAAGACAGAAATTACAAAAAAAGATTAATTTTATAGCAAAAATAAACGAATTTTTAACTTAATTCAATAGTTCTCAAACATGACGTTGAATTTTAAATTAAAAAAAGTTGAGTTTGAAAACAAAAATATTAGTTTACTACCAAAAAAGACGAATTTTCAATGAAGTTTAAGATTTCTCAATCAAAAAGTTGAAATTTCAACTAAAAAAGATAAATTTTAAAACAAAAAGAATAACTTACTACCAAAAGAACGAATTTTGAATTAAATTCCTGGATTCTCAACCAAAAAGTTAAATATTAAACAAAGAAATAATTTTTTATATTTTGAAGAAATTAGTTCAACTTTAAAATCTAGTTAAATTGGTTAAATTAAATTAATTAATTAATCAAATTTTTAACCAAAAATGTGAAGTTTTAAATAAGAAGATTAACTTTCTACCGAAAAAACGAATTTTTAACAAAATTCAAGAATTCTCAATCAAAAAGTTGAATTTTCAGCTTTAAAAAATATGAATTTAAAAAAACTTATTAACGATCAAAAAGCACGATTTTTCAATAAAATTTTAGAATTCACAACCAATAAGTTAATTTTTTAAGGAAGAAAGAATTTTGTTTAATTTTTAAGAAAGTAGTTTCAAAAATCTAGCTTTTAAATTGTTAACCAAAAATATTAATTTTTATGCAAGAAGATTAACTTTCGACCGAAAAAACGAATTTTTAACCAAATTCAAGACTTTAATTTTTAACTAAATTCAAAAATCCCCAAACATTAAGTTAAATTTTAAATTCAAAAAAGATGAGTTTGTAAAGAAAAATATTAATTTTCTACCTAAAAAGACGAATTTTCAATAAAATTTAAGATTTCTCAATCAAAAAGTTGAAATTTCAACTAAAAAGGATGAATTTTAAAACAAAAAGAATAATTTACTACTAAAAAAACGAATTTTAAATGAAATTCCAGAATTCTCAATCAAAAAGTTAAATATTTAAACAAAGAAATAATTTTTTTTATTTTTAAGAAGTTAGTTCAACTTTGAAACCTGGTTGTTAAATTTTAAACTGAAAACGTGAAATTTTAAACAAAAAGATTAATTTTCTACCAAAAACGAATTTTTAACAAAATTCAAGAATTTTCATCCAAAAAGTGGAATTTTCAACTAAAAAATATGAATTAAAAAAAAAAATTATTCACGATAAAAAAAGACGAATTTTCAATAAAATTCAAGAACTTTCAACCAATAAGTTGATTTTTTAAGGAAGAAGGAATTTTTTTTAATTTATAAGAAAGCAGTTCTAAAACCCTAGTTTTTAAATTGCTAACCAAAAATATGGATTTTTATGCAAAAAGATTAACTGTCGACCGAAAAAAAACGAATTTTTAACAAAATTCAAGACTCCTTAACCAAAATTTGAATTTTCAACTAAAAAAAAGAATGTTTAAACAAAAATATTAATTTTCTACCAAAAACATTTATCACATGGTAACATACGAAAAACGTGATCATATGTACTTTTAGAAAAAAGATTTCTCTGCATAACTTTACCTCGACTGGGACCCCCTCCCTCTAAAGTGGTAACTTACGGACGATCCCAAAAGTGTAGAAAAATATTTGTAATTACTTGACAAATCTAATGTGTTTTATTTTTTAAAAATTCGGATGATGTTGTATGAGAATTTTTTATATGCTTGTATCTATATAAATGGAAGAATTCATTGTGGTCCTTGTAGCCTCTCGTCCGAACCCTAACTTTCCGGATTTCGCAGATTGGAAAGACAAAAGCCCCCACGTGACTAAAAAGAGCAAATAAGCATAAAAAATGACTAGTGGGTGGCACGCGCCTGACGCTGTAACTTTAATATAAATCGTTAACGGGCTCGATGTAACACGAGACACACCGGAAGGGACGTCAACCGAGTGTCACTCAGTCATTCAGTCACTACACTTATTTTATGCGCGTACATTTCTCTGACTGACCACAGAAATGCTAATACGCGATATAAGTACATTTCTTATCTTAAAATATTTTAAAAAAATTTATAGTTATAGAAAATGAGGAACAAAGAAAGTGGAAACCCCAAAATTTCTCAAAGCAATTTTTGGAAGCTATAGAATATGTTTTTTATCCAGTTTATTTTTAATTTAGCTTTTTTTGTATGTCCAATTTTTGCAAAAATTGTTATGGAGAATTCGAAAAAATGAAATGTTTGAAAATATTTATTTTAATTTATATTCTTATATGCAAGATATTTTTTACACATAAAATTACAATTTACTTTTGGTTGAAAGATAAAAACTAGAAGAAAACTTACCATAGTGTCCTTTCTAATCAATCTCCTCAAAACAAAATAGGAGTTCTTAAAAAAATTTTAAGATTTTCACAAAACATTTGAATTCTGTGATTAATTTAATTTTTCTCAATCATTATCCAATTGATTTCATGGAAAAATTAACAGAAATAATCATATCATAACAGAATTAATCATATTAAAAGTAAAAATAGTAATCAGCAGAAAAATAGTATCGAAGATTACAATAATAGATTTGCCAAAGTAGTTTTACTTTATTTGGAAAAAGTTACAGAGATTTTAAAATCAATGTTAGAAAAATTTGTATTACAAACTATATGTGCAGAAAGCAAACAGAACATGATAAATCCATTTTTTTACGCATTAGCATGGTTTCAGACTTTTCAGGACTCGAGGAATATGATGTTGAATCTTGATTCACAAAAAAAATTCTATCCCATTAAAATTGTGCTTTGAAAATGTTGTAGCCTTCAAAATAGATATCAATAAAAACCCATATATTTTTCAAAAACTCAATAATTCGATATTACTTTATAACTAGCTTTCTTCTTCTTCTATCTCTGGATCTTTTGAAAGATACTATTTGTCTAATTATGGAGGAATCATTTCGAAAGAATTTATAATTTTTTTGTTTACTGTCCAAATATAAAGTTACCTTAAAAAGTATAATATTATGATTAAAAATTTTGAATGTATAGATAAGTAGGAAAATATAAAAATGTCACTCAGTTCTTTCAAAACATAGAATCACACATAGGTCATCATTTTAATTGAAACGATGTCAAAATCCAGGATCATGAAAGAAATAAATTTATAAAATAATCTCTCAAGATATGAAAAAAAAATTAGGATGGGTTTATTAATTAGCTAAATTGATACTATTTTCCAGAATAAAATCTTATGACTGCAAATTAATTTTTGACAAAGAATGCAAAATTAGACCAAACAACACTGAAAAATTGTTCAGTACGTTTTTATTTTAAAACTCAAATTTCTGAATGGAAATAAAATAATTTGATAAATAAAAGTCTCAAAGATTAAATGCTTAATTTTCCATTACTCATGCCGGCGATTAGTCTCTAAATAATCCCTCATGAGGATGCCTAAATTGGTGTTGAAGCATGTTGGTCCCCAGTAGTATAAAAAAGACGGAGAAAAATTTATGGAAGAATGTGAGAGATTGGTTTTGATTGACTCTTTCCTTTTTCTCCTTTTAAAATTTTTGTGTGTGTATTTGACACCAATTTTATTTATAATTCCGTTGCATAACCCGGACCATAAAAAAGAAGATTTTCTTTTGATGTTCAATTTTTTTAAATAGAGACACTAATCTCAAGATTCGTTACAATCTGTAGGGTTGCTTATGAATAACATTAAGATTTTTTTTAATAGAGATATAAATTTTTACCTCAAGTTTTCGAAATATATCTGTTTTTTGTTTAAATATTGCGTAAAGAATGTTTATAGACTTATCAGATTTAGAAATGTGCGATTATTATCACTTTTTCTATTTGAAAAATTTAACATTCTCCTTGCGATATCCTACAAAATTCAGCAAAACGTTGGAGTTTATGCAAAGGTTGACTATTAAATATTTTTTATGTACACACAATCTTTTGGAAATTTAATATTGATTTTAATTTTAATTCTGCTTTCAGAGCAATAATGGACATCAATCCATCAACGGGCAACAAGAGGGAGAGTGGTGCTAAACGTAGAACCAAGGATTACGAAATAACCGTAGTTTCCTTCATTAATAAATTGCACCAATACAAAAACATGTGGCGCATTTGAAGAAGAAAATTTAAAACTTTCATTTATAATGCAACATTTAATAATAATAAGAAAAACTGTATCTTAATTAGATTAAAATCTACGCTTTATACACGGAGAAAATGTATTCGCGAAACTTTACTGAACTTCTGAACAAAGTTAGGATATAAGGACAAGTTGGAGATTTTTTCACACTTTTTAATAATTAATGACAAACCCAATGTAATAAAATACATGACAGTTTGGTAAACTTTAATAATGTTTCTTTCTCACAAGCGCTAACATATTCTTCCAGTTGGTATACATATAAGAGAGTTCCAACTCTTATTTATCAGCGTTACTCGATAGGCGTGCGTTTGCGTATCATATAAGTTTTAGATTTTGTATGCGTATAGTTTTATAGGTTTACATGTATTCACGACGAAACTGTTTATGATTGGTTGCGACTAACTTGTGTATGATTGCGTAAGTGTGATGCCTGTGACTATTAAAGAACAGTTCGGTAAAACGTAAACTCCTGTTGAGTATAAAGAAATACATTTATTTTGGATGCTTCAAAATAAAATCCTTTTTTTACTCGACAGGAGTTTACGTTTTACCGAACCGTTCGGCAAGACTGTTTCGGTAACTGTACTTTTTGAATGTTTTTTAACACAACTTTGTAAGCTGATTTGTAACAACTTCATGGACCTAAAACATACATGATTTAGATTGATTTAGAACCTATATTGTATTTATACACGTCATTCTTAAATTTAATATACACTCATTGAAATGTCCCACACCTGATGTTTTCAATTTTCAGATGTACCATTTTACGAATGTGATAGTTTTCTGTGCTACAGGATGTTTTTTACATTAATGTTTAATTTGCGTATAATTAGGTATTATAAAATAAAGAGTGATGTATAATACTTTTATGTATAATGTACATATATAATAAAATTTGCAATAAAATTTTATTCATTTTATTTAATTCTATTTATACAGATAAATTACTAAAAATTAATATAAAAATATATGAAAATTTAAAAAAATGTATCTGAAGATTTGTGCACAAAAGTGTTTGAATTTCTATGTAAGTTAGTGAGATTTAATACTAAAATGTATGAAATTCCAAACAAATGTGTTGGAAAATTCATACACAAAAGTGTTTCAATTTTCAAATATTTTAGCGAGATTAAATAAAAAAATGTATGAAATTTAAAACAAATATGTTGGAAAATTCATACATAAAAGTGTTTGAATTTTCAAATATGTTAGCGAGATTTAATACAAAAATGTATGAAATTTCAAATAAGTGTTTTTGGAAATTCATACACAAAAGTGTTTGAATTTTGAAATATGTTAGCGAGATTTAATACAAAAATGTATGAAATTTCAAACAAGTGTATTCGGAAATTCATACACAAAAGTGTTTGAATTTTCATACAAACGTGTTGTAGAATTAAGATACTTGTATATGATAATTTCTTGACACACAAATGCATTAAATTTCAGACAAAATTTTTTAAGAGTGTTTTGTTTCAGAATCAACCACATAATTTGTCAATTAAACCTCTTTAGATATCAAAAACTGTATCATAAAATTCTTTATTTATTACCACTTCTCGAAGGTTAAATTAATACTTTCCAGTATAGCACAATATAGGAAAATTGGATTTTTTCGCAAATACCTTTTTAAAAAATAAAATTTGAATATTCGTTTTCGTTTATTGGAGAATTAATGCTTTTGACTGAAAATTAATTTATTCCATTTTTCGATTCATCATTTTAGTTAAAATTTCAAAAATTGTATTATTTGATTTGAAAATTTAATTATTTTGATCAAAATGTAATAATTTAGTTATAAAATTATTATTTTCGGTTGAAAATTCATATTTTTGCGTTAAAATTTCAACGGTTTTATAGAAATTTCATCAATTTTATAAAAATTCAATTATCACTTGACTGAATAGTTTTTCTTAGTTAAAAATTCAACTTTTTAGAAAAATTGAAATTTTAGTTTGAAAATTTATGTTTCTAATAGAAATTTCAAATGTTTTGTTAAAAATGTAAATATATTGTTGAAAATGAATCTCTTATAGCTCAAAATTCAACTGTTTTTTTAGAAATTCAACAACTTGAAATAAAGTTGAACTTTTTACTTAAAAATTAATGCTGTTGGTTCAAAATTAAACTATTTTATTGAATTTTTTCTTTTTTTGTCGAAATTTAAAAATTCATGTATTTTGTTCAAAATGTATTATCTTTTTTGTTAAAACATTCATGTATTTTGTTCAAAATGTATTATATTTTTTGTTAAAAAATTCATGTATTTTGTTCAAAATGTATTATCTTTTTTGTTAAAAAATTCAAAAATTTTGTTCAAAATTTGTTTTTTCCTCGCACAAAAAATGTTTTTGGGTTGAAAATTCAATTCTTTTTGTTTAAAAATTCGTCTTTCTGTTTGAATTCAACAGATTATCATTACATGTTCCGTTGAGAATTGAGGTTTTTAGTTGAAAATTAATTCTTTCCACTGAGAAATTAACTGTTCCATCTTTGCTTGAATGTTTGTCTTTCTTAGTTGAAAATTCATGTATTTATTATTTTTTATTATTTTATTATTATTTTCATTATTATTTATTTTATTTATTTATTTAATATTTATTTATTATTTTATTATTATTATTATTCATTATTTATTACAAATTCACCTTTTTTGATAGACGATTAAGCCTATTGATACACAATTCATCCTTCCAATTGAAAATTTAATGTCTTTGTTGAAAGTATAATTTCATTTTTGAAAATATATTTTTTGGGTAAAGATTTATCATTTTAGATCAAGATACTTCAATTTAGTTAAAAATTGATCTTACTCGCCAGAAAATTAATCTTGTATGTTGATTTTTTATTTTAGTTAAAGATTCATCTCTTTAGATAAAAATGTAAGTGTTTTGTTACGAATTTATCCTTTTTTGGTAGAAAATGCATCTTCTTGGATCAAAATTTATACTTTTGGGTTAAGAATTCCAGAATTTGCCTGTAATTTGTTTGCCTCCCAGTGGGAAAAAAATTAAGGATATCCTAGAGACGTCTTCGGAACATCCCTAAGACGTCTTTTATAACATTTCTTCTGGACATCCTAGGGATGCTCTTTAGACGTCTAATGTCAGTCCGAAAGATGTCTCAAGAACATCCATGTCTTTAAGACGTCTGTAGGACATCTTTAGGACAGTGGACGTCTTAAAAAAGTTTATTGAGCTGACATAGGACGTCCTAGAAACGTCCCAAGGACGGTCTTGGGATTTTCAAAGTTTTGTGCCCACTGGGCTTCTTGTCTCAAAAATCTTTTTGTGCTGGAAGTTCCGCTCTTTTATTTAATTTATCTTTTTTGTATGGAGATAAATGATTTTTATTAAAAATTCAACTGTTCCATTCTTAATTCAATATTAATATTGGTGATTGAAAATTAATCTGTTTTGGTTAAGAAATCAACTACTTAGATGAAAGTTCGTTTCTTTGGGTAGAATTCAACTATTTTTTGTTTATGATTAAAACTACTTGGCTAAGACTTCAGTTTATTTCTTAATAAGTCATTTTTAATTAAAATTTTTTTTTGGGAAATCCGTGTTTTTTTAATTTCAAAATTTATATTTTTAATTAAAAATGTATGTGTTTTGTTAAAAAATTTAAATATTTAGTAGATATATTTATAGTAGCCCAAAATAAGAAAATTGACATTTTTCTCCCACCCTGAAATTAAAAATCTTTCTAAAACATTCCTTGCTTTAGAATTTTTAAGTTAAAAAAACTAATTTTGTATCTAAAGACGTAGATAATTTTGACCTAAACTTAATTTTTTAATTATCATTGTTTCATTAACCCTCGTTACACATGTTCCTTCCGCAACACCGTTGCAACCGATGCCGCTAATAAATTTCTGTAGTAATCACCCCAGGCTAAGAACTTCACAGAGTCATCATATATAATGTTATTAAGGAAAGAATGACACTAGATGAATAAAGGGGGAGTTTGAAGTAATAGGTTTGAAGTTTAAACTTTGGAACTGGATATTGGATAATGTAACAATAAGAGAGATAGAAATGAAACGAATGTGCGCTGGACTACTCTGCTGCAATTCAATTCAGTGTCTATGCACGACACTCTCATTCTCATCCACGAAACGAATCAGTCAGTTAAGCAGGAAGTATACTCTGAGGGAACCTTAATGTCCATTGCCGAGAAAATTTTTGATCGAGTCGCTGACCACGTTTAAATAGCGGGACACATGTCATTAACTGCACGTGCATCGACTTCAATTCTAAAATCATTTGTACTCAACAATTGTCACGAAAGAAAAATTACAACAAAAAAGGTAGCAATTGTAAGATATTTAGAGACAGCGTAAATTCTGGAATATCAAACCACCGGTGTATATCTTTCGGATTATTAACTTCAGATCAAAATAAACCACTTTTTTTAGTAGAACATTGCATGATGGTGTTTTACTGATTAACTGATACAAAAATCTATGTATTATATAAGAAATTTACAAATTTAAAAATAACAACAAAAAAGGTAGCAATTGTAAGATATTTAGAGACACAGTAAAGTCTGGTATATCAAACCACCGTTGTATATCTTTCGGATTATTAACTTCAGATCAAAATAAACCACTTTTTTGAGTAGAACATTACATGATGGTGTTTTACTGATTAACTGATACAAAAATCTATGTATTATATAAGACATTTACAATTTTAAAAATAACAACAACAAAAGTAGCAATTGAAAGATATTTAGAGACACAGTAAAGTCTGGAATATCAAACCGTTGTATATCGGATTATTAACGTTAGATTAAAATAAACCACTTTTCTGAGTACAACATTACATGATGGTGTTTTACTGATTAACTGGTACAAAAATCTATTTATTATATAGGAAATTTTTATTATCATCGGAGATGGTAAAGACCGAAGAGATGAAGATACCAATCACATTACGGGAAAATAGAAATCCACACTATCGACATAAGACACCCCTCAAATTCAAAATTTTTATGGAATTTTAATATTGAATTTTATCTGTGAAATATAATAATTGATATTTCAACAAATAAAGATTTTAATTTTGAACCAAAAAATATTTAATGCAACCAAAAAGACCAACATTCATCAAAATAGTGGAAGCCTTATCCAAACCAGATTAATTTTCAATCAAGAATATTATTTTCTACCTACAAATATAATATTTCAACAAGCTACATGAATTTTGAATTAAAAAAAAATTCAACCAAAATCGAATTATAAAATTTTAAGTGAGCAATTTCATTTTCAAAAAAAAAAAAATAAATTTGAAACAAAAAATATAATAGTTTTTATTTGAAACGAAAAATATTTTAATTTGAAAGGAAAAAATTTTAATTTAATCCAAGAGACTAATTTTACAAAAAAGGAATTTTAATCAAGAGAGAAAAACTTAAAGCCAAAATTGTAAATTTTTAAACGAGAATATGATTTTTCTACAAAGCAGTTTATCTTCCAACCCGCAAATATGAATTTTAAAAAATCATTTTCAACCAAAAAGTTGCATTTCTTACCAAAAAGACCAATTTTCAACAAATCTGTTTTTTTTTTTTTTTTAGTTCAAATGTATTATTTTTTGATAAATTTGTTGAGGTTTTAGCAGAATAATAATGTTTTCTACCAAATAATTAATTTTTCAAACAAACATCATGAATTCTATACCAAAAATATAATATTGGACATTGCAACCAAATAGAAGTTACTTTTAACCAAAAATATTAGGATTTGAATCAGATTGATGAATTGCCAACTAAAATGACGAATCTAAAAAAATTGGATATAGTGTAATCTTTAGGTTTACAATATTAATTTTCAACGAAGAAAAAAAAGCCTATTGAGACGAAAATAAGTCGTTAAAACTTCTCTCCATACTAACACTCCTCACGCTTCCACTTTCGCTTCCCCTCCATAACCTAATTTCTTTCTCATATACTTCCTCCCCTCCTCACTTCAACTCACATATTTTCCCTCACTTCCGCTACCCCATAATTTTCTCTCATATCCCCTATTTCAGATTTCAGAGTTTCCCCTATCTCCCCTCTCTGAATTTGCCCCCACTTCTACTTCGCCTATTTTCATTTTTTACTACTGCTCTTACTTCCATGCCCCTCCTCACACTTTAACTTTCCTTTCACCTTCCTAAAATAATTTCTTTCTCATATAATTCCTACTCTTCTCACTTCCACTCACATATTTTCCCTTACTTCCTCTACCCCATAATTTTCTTTTACATCCCCTATTTCATATTTCCAAGTTTCCCCTACTTCCCCTCTCCGCATTTTCCACCACTTCTACTTTCCCTCTCTTCATTTCTCACTACTGCTCCTACCTCCCTGTCCCATCTCAAACTTAAACCATCACTTCTCCTCTCTAACCTAATTTCTTTCTTTTTACTTCACCCTCTCTTCACTTTGACCCAAATGTTTCCCCTTCTTTTCCTGTACCTTATCATTTCCTCTTATTTTTCCTATTTCCGATAACGACGCTTCCCCCAATTCCTCTACTCGCATTTGCATAAACCACTTCTACTGCCCTCTCTTTATTTCGCACTACTGCTTCTACTTCTCTTCCCCTCCATTCGCACAACTTCTCTTGCTTCACACCTCCTCATTTTCCACCACATTTCCTACTCCCCCACCATAATTTTCCCTCACATTTCTCAATTCTGCTCCCTGCATTTCCTTTTACTTTCCCTACTTCCCCTCTCTTTATTTCCCCTACTTTCTTCCCTTTATTTTACCTTTTTGAAATGGATATAAGTGTTAAATACGCACTATAAGAGAATTTGCATAAACATTTAATTTTTACAAATAAAATTATGTAGAACATGTTCTTATTAGGATTTCAAAGTAAATTTCCAAAATGTCAATAAATTAAAGTTGATGTACAACTGTGTAAAGAAACCATAGAACTATAAGGACAAGCAGATATATAATTGAGCAGAGCAATCAATCGGTGTTGCATGTTTAGCCAACGTGGGGCTTCATTTTCCCCCCTCGTTATTTCGAGTAAACCATTAACTGAATATATATATATATATATATATATATATATATATGTGCGTGTGTCTATGTTATTCTTTTCTATAAACTTAGTTAATAGATACTATAAAGTACCCAAATTTTCTAAGAACATTACTTTTATATTTCAATTTAACAATGGCGTAAAACAAACAAAAATTTCATTGTACTCGTTTGAAAAAAAGCTGAGAAACATTTTTAAAAATCCATAAAAAAGTTTAAGAGGTTTTACCTCGAATGACTCCTATTGGAGATATTTTTGATTTTTTAAAGAGCATATATTGCGTGAAAAGTTTTTTTTTATGCAAGGGTTTCTCGGATTTTGTATCTCGACTTTAACTCAGCGCTTAATCTAACACAGCTGTAGCAAAAATATTTAATTTATACCACACAGTCTTTGATATCTCATCTGAAATTGAAGCTGATAACATTTTTTAAATCTTTACGCGCTCCCGAGATATACCTCAAAATGTCCAAGCGTATCTGGTTCGAGCTTCAGTTACGCTTGGACATATTTAGTTCCATCGGGAAACCCGTGACGAGTTTTAAATTTTTATTGAATTAAATAAAAGATAAGGATTCAAAAATCATGTCCTAATAATTTCAGTCTCTCCCTACAAGTTTTCTCAATTATATAGCACGAATTGAAGTTAAGGTACAAAATCTAAGAAATTCTTGGAGATAATCACTCTCATGTCTGACAACTGTGATCGCCTACTAAAACTGGAAGCAAATACGCTTGGACATTTTTAGACATATCTCGGGAACCGTTAGAAATAAGATTTCAATAAGTGCATTACAAATTTTAGAGTTTTGCTACAACTTTCCTAAGTCGTGCCAGAAGTTAAAATCGAGGTACACAATTCCAGAAATTCTTACATTTTGTAAGCTTCTGGTGTGGTATACTTTCTTGAGAAGGTCAAAAAAATGTTTGATTATAGGTAATTTGATGATGAATTCCATGAGCTATCCAACAAATTTTTGAAAAAAATTTGTTGATCCTGTTTTAAACGAGTTATCACGTGTCAAAGACAGCAAAGATTTTTAATAGTACTTCCGCTAGTCGTGGCGACAATTTCCTACAGTAGCAGTTCAATCAAATTTTTAGTTTCTTATAAAAATGCCCCTGAAATATCTAGACCACATATGAAAACGTGACACATGTGTTTCGATTAGAGGTATATTTTTATTCGAGTCGAGAATTAATATCGGATTCCCTACATTTGGCACGATTTGATTTCATTCCGCAATCATCGCACAATTGACATGCAGTTGTAACGAGGTCATTCCACTGTCAAGCGAATCACGCGATTGCATCGCACTAGTGATAATAAAGTACTCTGTGTGTAACGATGCAACGATTGAGCGATTACCCTTTTCTAACTGCTCTCGCCAAAAGCTTCACGACATTTTCCAATTATTACTATACGTGACATAGTTTTCTGCTTCACTTTACATTATAAATAGACTACATAAATATTCAGTGTATATTGGTGTGGTCAAAACATTCGACTTTCGATTTTTGATAATTGATCCCCCTCCCCTATACACAGTTTGTTCTTCTTCCGGAAAAAGAATTTCCATATTATTAGGGTTTCGTAGCCCCGTGCAGAAAACCTTATAGTTTTGGTCGGGTGTCTGTAGCCAAAAAAAAGATAAAACGCATTTTAGATAAAAATTCTGGTGTTAAACTTGATTTGCAAAAAAATTGAAGATCGGTAGAGGTAAAGTAAAAGACCCCTAATCGATCTTCATTATTGTTGCATGGCAAGATTACCTGAGGAGTTTTTACTTGAAACGACTTTTACGTTTTGTTTATTTGTTCATTCGTCGCACTTTTTGCTGAGAAGGGAAAGTGAGAGGAAATGATAGAAGGGTAAGTAAGGGCAGTAGGAAAAATAATAAAGAAAAAATGGGAGGAAAATTGATAGGAAATGGGGATCGGGATGTTGGGAAAATAAAGGGTGGGAAAGTAGGGTAAGCGAAGGGAATATGAGGAAAGGGGAAGTAGTAGAAATGAGGCAAAATGCAGTTTTGGTAAAAGAGCGGAAGTGACAGGAAGTAAGAGTAGTGGGAGGATGTAAGGAAAGTGGGGGAAATTTTTTGTGTTAAATTAGCGAAAGTGACTGGGAAATTAAAGCAGGGGAAGTAAAAAGGGGATTAGTAGAGTGAGTAGGGGAAATAAGGATCGAAGAAGAAATAGAAATGTGGGCAGGGACACTATTGTTAAATTATTGGAGAATTAGGGCAAGTTAGGGGGCATAAGTGGAGGAAAATTAGTAATAGTGAGGTTAAATTAAGGAAGAGGGAGTAAAGGAAATAAGAAAGATCATAAGAAATGATGGTAAATGAGGAAAAGGGAAGCAGAAGAAGTAAGAAGTAGAAAAAGTAGGGGTATTTGGGTAAGGAAGTAGAAGAAGAGACTTTCGGAAGTTACAGAAGGGGAAATACGGTAATTGTGGTGCAGAAGTGAGGGGAAATTATGAGAAAGGGAGGAGGGAAATCGAGGGGAATTAAAGTATGGAATTAAGGGAGAATTAGGGTAGAGTAGAAAGGAGAGAATAAAAGGGGAAGTAGTGAGGAGTAATTATAGTAGGTCAAGTAGGGTGATGGAGGGGTGGGGAAGGGAAGTGATGGAAGGGATGTGAGAGATTTGAAGTGAAGGAAGTATGGGAGAAGAAATTGGGGAAGTGAGGAGAAATAAGGGGAGGGGATTAGGGGAAGAGAGGGGAACTGTAAAAAGTCAGGGGAAATAAGGAGAAACTGAGTTAGTAGCCTTTATTTTTCAAAAATTAAATTTATTTAAATATACGCATTCCATTAATTTAGATATAATACCACATTCTTGCTTATCATTAACTAGAATTGTTTTCTAAAATTTTTCTACGCAAAAATACATCAAGAAAAATATTGAACGTCAAACATTTTCTTAATTGAAATTTTTGTTTGTAAAACTTTTAATTCTAGACTTTTTTTTTATGTAAAATGTTCTTTTTCTTTAATTCATACTTTTCAGAGTATAGTTACTTTTTAGACCAAATCAGCGTAATTTTTATTTTTGGTCGATTTATTCAAAAATCAATAATTTTACAAAAAAATATTGTGCACAAAAAAGTTTAATTTACATGAAATAAAACATTTTCTTATATTTTTTATAAAATTAATATTTCTTAAAATAATTCATTACACTAATTAAAATAGAGGCAGTTTAAAAAATGCACTGTACCTGAGAAAATAAGAAGTACAGAAAAGTCTTTTGAGGCTTTTTAGAGTCCGAAATCCGTTTGTCCGTCCATCGCACTTTTTTCCAAGTAGAGGAAGTGAGGGGAAATAAGTTGAGGGGAAGGAGGAAAATGAGGGGTGGACAGAGAAGGAGAAGTACGGAGAATTAGTAGATGAGGTGTGGTGGATTGAGGGTGTATGGTTAACCCTTTCCGGCATACATTTTACAGGTAAACGATTTTTCATGAAAATTGGTACATAGGGGTTTTTGGGGTCGCTTATTACGAATCTGAACTCAGATTTTGAAAATTCAAAATAGCGGATCCAATATGGCGACTAACGTTTGGCATATTTTTGGATTTTTTTGAAAATTCGTGTACGGGGGTTTTTGGGATCAGTGTTCACGAATCTAGACTCAGATTTAGAAAATTCAAAATGGCGGATCCAATATGGCGGCCAAAATATAGATTTTTTTTAAATTGGTGTGCAGGGGTTTTTGGTATCCCTGATCACGAATCTGAACTTAGATTTTAAACATTCAAAATGGCGGGCCAAAATTCCAAATATTTATGAATTGTTTTTTGAAAGTTGGCATAGGCCGGGGACTAAATAGTCTAGAAATTTTTTGCGAAAATTTTCTCATTGCGTAAAAAATCAGAAACTGCTTGTTTTGAAAAGTCCAATCATCTTTTAGTTAAAGATCGCCATACTATTACCAATGTTCTGAATTTTCAAAATCTAAATTCACATTTGTGGTCAGTGACTCCAAAAATCCTTGTATACTAATTTTTAACAAAATTTAGAAAACTTTTTTATTTTGGCCGCCATATTGGATTCTTTATTTTGGATTTTCAAAGTCTGATTTCATATTCGTGATCAGCGACCCCGAAAACTTCCGTATACCCATTTTCAGAAAAAAATCCAAAAATATTCCAAGTTTCGGCAGCCATATTGGATCCGCCATTTTAAATTTTCAAAATCTGAGTCCAGATTCGTAGTCAGCGACCCCAAAAATCCTTATGTACCCATTTTCATAAGGATATAATGGAAAGTTTTTTCAATAATTAATTTTTTCGACAGGCTTCAACGAAAAGGCTTTTTTCATCTTTGTTTATAAGTATTAACAAATTATTAATTTAAAAAAAAACCTGTGTAAAATCCAATAAAAACTACTCTGAAAGCGCAAAAAATGATATGAAAGAAGGTGGGGATACGGTATTCCCACCATGCCGCAAAGGGTTAATTAGGGGAGGAAAAGTTAGGGAAGTGAGGAGATGGGAAGTAAAAGAAATCAGGGTGGAGAAGTGAGGTGAAATAAGAGGAGGGAGTAAACTGAAAAAAATGATTTAGCTGTCTCAGCTAGACGTTTAGCTGGGACAGCCAGAACAATTTTTCAGTGTAGGAGAAGTTGTTTTAAGGGAAGTAGGAAATATGACGAGAAATTTGGGAAGGCAAAGGAGGGGAATTAGTGGAAACGAGCGTGAAGTAGAGGAAGCGATGAGCAGTGAGAAGAGGATAAGTGACTGTATTTAAGAAAAAATGGGTGAAATTAGTAGAAAAGAGGGGGGGGGGGGGGGAATGGAGGAGAAGGGGGAGGGGGGAAAAGAAGGCAGGGAAAGAGAGGACTGAGTTGGGAAGGCATGGAAAGGGGGAAGGAT
>JAAAKG020070938.1:0-17312 GCA_010014905.2 Druon quercuslanigerum
TAGCGGTATCGTGATGACTCAATGGGTTCCAGAGGATCAGACTGTCAACCAGACTTACTATTTGTCAGTTTTGGCAACACTGCGAGAACGAGTTCGTAAGAAGCGGCCAGAGTTGTGGAAGAACAACTCGTGGATTTTGCACCAGGACATCGCACCTGCCCATAACGCGCTATCTGTGAAGCGGTATTTGGCCGATAAAAGCACTCCAGTGCTCGAGCACGCGCCGTACTCGCCAGATTTGGCACCGTGCGACTTTTTTTTGTTTCTGAAGATGAAATTTGCTTTGAAAGGGACCCGATTTGAGTCGATGGAAGCGGTAAAACAAAAAACGGCAGAGCTCCTAAAGGTCCTCACCAAAGAAGACTTCCAGCACTACTTCGATCAATGGAATAAACCTATGGAAAGCTGTGTGGCGAGGGGAGGAGAGTATATTGAAGGGGAGCATTCGAAAGTTGAAGAATTTTTATAATAAAACCCTTTTTCGTAACCAGTCTCGTTATTTAATAGCCAGACATCGTAGTCTATATCTTTAGTAAAAAAATGATTGTTCAAAAAATGTTTCATTTTTAGTTAAAAATTACAGTAAATTACTTCTATCCAATTAATAACTTTATCCCATACCTTGCTGTATCTTAAGAGATCCATTTTCAAATTGATGGCTCTATCTCCTTCTCTCTTTATAAACAACTTCTCCATGAATTCTCTCTTTTTTTATTTTTCTCATGATAAAGGATTCTAATATCATTCCAATTAAAGTCATGACCATTTATAATTTTATGCTTTGAAAGGACTGAGTGCTATCTAGGATTTCTATGAAAATTCTTTTCATGTTCATCTTTCCTGAGTCTAAGTGCCCTTTGTGTTTGCTCTATATATACAGCATTACAGTTTTTGCAATTAAACTTATAAATTAAACCCCTCTTACCTAGCATGTCATATCTATCTTTTCCTAATTTGACAATTGTATTGCTCTTAAAAGGAATTCTATTTATGGTATGCAAGCCTAATCTACCTAACATTGATTTCAATATTTTCCAGATTTTACCAAAAGATGGAAGAAAAATAGTGTTGAAAGTATTATATTCTTCATTATTTCTCGTATTTTGTTATGTATATGTTTTTCAATAAAATCAATAGGGTAATGGTTAAGAATCAAAATTTCTTTACATAGTTCAGTATAAGTTTCATGAAAAATTGAATTTGACAACTTGAGGGATCTATCAATTAACTTTTTAACACCTCCTATCTTATTTTGAATAGAGTGATTGGAAAGAAAACTAAGTGTTCTTCCTGAGCAAATAGTTTTCCTATGCCAATCTGTGATTATCTGTCTTTCGTCAGTTTTAATTAAGGCGATATCAAGAAAATATAATTTTCCTTCAATTTCAATTTCAACTGTGCATTGTAATCATTGATTATTTGATGTATTCTACTTACCAATTGGAGAAAAGAAAGCTACTGCGGTTATGAAGAGAGTAGCGATAGTGAGCCTCATCATCAATAAATAGAGGAGCCAGTTTCTTGAAAAATGTTCCGAAAGGTACTGACGACGAGAGAAATAAATCCCAGGTTTATATAAAAGTCGTTATCTTGTTTTCTTATCAAATGCTCGTTAATGCTAAAAACCCCTATGAATTGTCTAATGTTTGTATTTTTTGTGATCTTTCCCTTTGTTTACATCGCGTATGTGTGACTTTGATTAGTTTTCTGATCCTAAGAAGCCTTAACCTGTTGTCTGCTTTTCTTATCTTAATTAGTTCTAATTAGCATAATTTATTTGTCAATATTTGATGATATATCACTTTAATGAATCTATATTACGCAATTTAAAAAAATACCTCAGAAAATTCTTTGTTTTTTAATACAGAACACTCATCTGTAAAATTTTGAGATAACTTTTTCAGTGGTTGAATTTGATATTTTTTGAGAGATCAGAATCAGTTGCAAATTAACCCTAGTGTATTACCTGTTAATTCAGGGTTTACTTTTGGGGTTGAGGATAGATGGACAAGGGGATTCGACACTTTTAAGGTGAATGTTACGGTCAATGTGAGCCGGAAAAGAGAATTTTATACTTAAGGGTGATTTTTTGAGTTGGAGAGTTCCGAAAAAGGGGATTTTTGGGGTTATGGGAAGCTAGACAAAGGGCTTTTACACTTCTGGGTGGTTTCATATAATGAAAAGAACTGAAAAAGAGGATTTTATCTTTAGGGGTGTGATTTGTGATTCTAGGTAAAGCTGGACAAGAAGATTTGACACTAAGGGGCTATTTTTAGGGTTGTGTAGAGCTCAAAAAAAAATGTCACAGTTATATGTGATTCTTGGGGTTATAGAACGATGGAAAAGGGGTTTCTACTCAATAATCTGGGAGAGCTACCCAAGCGGGTTTCCCACTTAGAAGTTTTTTTAAGGCTGGAAAGCACTGTACAAGAATATTTTGCACTTAGGGGTAATTATTAGGGTTGAGAAGAGCTTTTTAAGGGCATTTTACACTTAGGGCAGATTGTTGAGGCTGAGATAATGTACACTTATTGGTGATTTTCCGGGGCATCGAGAGCGGGGCAAGGGGTGATTTTCAAACTAGGGAGAGCTGGCCAAGGCGACAAATTTTTTGGTGGCATCTGATGGGCTGAGAAAAAGTATTACCATGGATAAACACACGGTGGCGGTTTGTTCCTTCCCAGGCATATGAAATGCATCATATTTTTAATTAATTAAGAAAAAACAGTCAGACCATTTATCGAAAAACCCCTTTGTGAAGAATTTTTTTTAGCCCTTTTGATTATGTGGTTAAAATATGACATGAAGCAATTCATAATTGTAGAAGAAAAGTGGTCATTTGTAACATATGGACTAAAAATCAAGCGCTATGAAGCGCCTTAATGCGACTCTGACAATAAAATTTCTACAGGAATTCTCCTAGGAATTGAGGTTTATGATCACCAAAATTGAATCCAAATTTATTCTAAATGATTTCCTCGCATCATTTGCTGTATTAGGTGTTTAGAATATAATTCTACAAGTTGTCTGTCAAAAATTAATAACCAGGATCATCAAACTTAAATTAATTTAAGGATCGGTTCTAGACCCAGAATACACAGCATTTTACGCAAATGGTATTAAGATTAAATATGTTTTGTGTAGTCGCAATTTTATTTTAAATATCCAATTTATTTCTAATGAGTCTGACTATTTCTGAAGATATGTTAATTCGCAACCTATCAAGCTTGAACCGCAGTTAGGCCAACCGAAAATGTTTAACAATTTAAAATAAATTTTTCCCAATGTTTTACATACATATTTGAAAGTTATAAATGCCCAATCCTAAAAGTTCTAAAACCTAAAAATACTCCTAAATAATTAAAAAGTAAGGGATTTCTTTTTTATGTGTCCAAGTCCACTTTCATGGTATGAAGACCACCTAAAAGGTTTGCTCTCAGAAATCATTTTTTATATATCGCCGCATCTAATACATATTTTTGAAGAAAAACGCCTAAGATTGCCTATTTTATGAATATTTTTATTATGAAAATGAGGGTATGAATTAAAGAAAATTAGGAAAAACATTTTGGCTTATAATATCAAATATTTGGCTGGGTTGCTTTAGGATTTTTTAAATAACCACATGTAAATAGTGAAAAAAAAATTTTTTCGTAAGATTTATTTCACGTGTAAACAGAATGTGATTTATAACAAATAAAAATGAATTACAAATTAGGCTTCTTATGACAAATATTTTCCACTTATTTTCATTCAAAAATATTCATCAGATAAATATATATAAATTATTTCAAGGGTGCACTTGAGGGGTGGTTTTCACCCTTTAAAAATGGATTTCCGCACAACAAAAATGTGCGTCTCTTATTGTGTCAAGTATTACAACATATAAAAAGTGAGCAAATTTGGGGAGATCGAACAATTTGACCAACATTTTAAATATCGAATCTGTTACTTTTCTTAACTTTTAAAGCAAAAATGTATTCCTGCTTACATTTTACGTTTTTACTTCAAATTATATAATTGTTTAAATTGCTAAAGGTAATTACCGGATGTGCTCTTGTGTTTTAACATGTATAAACATTAAAGAGATTTTTTTAACGTAAATAACATAATTAATAATTAACGTAATTTTTTTAAAGTAATTATTATAATTAATAATTATATTGGTAGAATAAATGAAATGTGTGAAAAATTATAAGTTTTTCAATATGAAGCAATTACGTATTAATATATGATCTTGGCATAGCTGCCGTAGCCTATTTACAAATTTTGCAATATTGCAGCTTATTGATTCAATAAGCTAAACAAAGTTACACAATCATACTCTTCACTTAAATTATTGTGCTTGTTATTGATTGTTCCATCGTGATGCAATAACATGTGTCACATAATAATCAATTTTAGCACTCGCTGACAATTTTAATAAAGATACCAAAAAAGAATATTTTTGTAAATAAAAAGTTATCTCTGAACAAGATTCAGTTGCTTTTAATCTAATGACAGTTGTGATATCAAAAAATAATGAATTATTTAATTAATTATTACTTCACAAAAATTAAAAATACCAACTTTGAAATATATAAAAAAATAGACATAATAATTAACGTTATTTTTGTTAAAATCACATAAGTACTCGTAAAAAATATCTCTGGTGGATGTTCTGGACTGAAATTGAGTCCGTTTAAATCTGAACAACTCTGAATCAATTAAACCACAACAATCGTCATTGTTATAAATTGTTATAACAAATATTCATGAAAAATGTACTTATTGCGCGTTTATCAGCACATATAATTTTTTCTGTGAATAATTTCTTTACAAAATTTCTGATTCATATCAATAATTATTACAAAAATTCCACATTTTTGAACATACAAAATGTTTCTTTTGTGCAATTACTTTTTTCATCTCAAGAATAATATATTTACCAAAACTTTTGCCCTTTGTTAAAGTATAATAATAATTATAACTATATATATTTATTAATTCTTGTAAATAAAAATCACTGTTTTGGGTCCTTTCAAACATGTAAGGTTCTTTTTCTTGGTAAAATATAATGCTCAGTATAAAGATAATTTTTTTCTCTTGTGTGCGATTACTTTTTTGTTTAAATTCATTTTTTTCAACAGTCGGAAAAGAGAAAAAATAATTTACTTGGAACAATTCAATAAAATTTAATAAATTATTCTTGTTAATATACACTTATTACTTGTTCATAACTGAAAAGTTCAAGCAAAACTAGAAATTTCAGAAAAAAAACTGGCATTAATCTAAGAAAAAATGGTTATAAGCAAGAGGCGATTGTTTAAATAAGCATGTTTGTTATTTTGTAATAATTTTTATCATACTAAGTTAGAAGTAGACAAAAAGCCTAAGAGTTTAGAAAAAACAGCAATTGTTTAGCACTTTTTGAAGACATTAGACAAGATAGTTATCAAAATTAATAAATTATTTGTATAGTTATTTTTGCTAAATTCAATTAATTATTAACCCACTTAATGTGCAAAGTAGACAAATAGTTGCAAATTTCAGAAATAAACCTGAACTTTCTAGCATTATTCAAATTAAATAAAATTAAAAATAGTAATAAATTGTTTAAAAAATTAATTTGCGAACTTTCATCAATGATTTACTTATTTCTAATTGAAAATTGGTAAAAAAAAAATACATTTTTTAAAGAAAACTGCAAGTTTCTAGAGTTATTTTAGGAAAAAATTATTCACAATAATAATCAATTGTTTAAAGAACTGTGTTTGTTAGCATTCATCAAGACTTACTTTACTATCATTGAAAAGTGGACAAAAAGTTGCTAAAAACAATAATAAATTGTTTAAAATTTGTCTGTAGACATCTAATCATTAGTATAATGTAGCATTTTATGCACTATAAACAATTAAAAATTTTTAAACCCCAAAAACATCATCATTAGTGCCAAACACTTGCAAAACCCATTTTTCCTCTTTTCGGGTTTTCTTTGGGTCCTTATGAAACATACTTATAGGGGTGATATTCTAAAATTAATATTTCATTCGTGTTCTATAGCTAATTGTAAAAATTTTTTGAGTTTTAACTCGATCCACCTAATATTGAATCTTCTGAATAGAGTTGACAAAAACGTATTTTTTTCCTATGGAAAATGGTTGTACCTGTTAATCTTTATGGGGCTTGAAATACCTCTACATATCATTTTTTTCAATACAAGAAAAATGGCTTTAGTTTTTTGTGGATTTGAAAAACTTTTCGGGTGATATGTGTGAAAAATAAAAACAAAAATAACAATGTTTGGACCACCTTATTTTGGAATTGGTTCTGGTACGATTGTATTGCTAATCATAATTTTTCAAATTTTGCGCTTTCAACTCATTGCCAAATTTAGGAAATCATTCCTAACAATTTGTAAAATTTTAAAATTAAGTACAAATTTTACAATTTAAATCTGGACCAAGAACATGAATAAATATTGAGTGAATGCTTAGATGATAATTAAGACCAATTATTTCCTAGTTATTAATAAAAAGCGTATAGCTCGTACTAATCTTGTCATAATTAAAAGTTAACACAGCCCCACAATAACAAAAACTTCTGCAACACAAGCCAAAACACCATACCTATACGTCTGTGAGGTCACTAGATCCGAATCCGGGGTGAGTTTGAACGCATCAGGTCCAGCGCAAGGTCAATTGAAGGTCAAAATTCTGAAATCCTCGTTTTTGAAGACTCTGAATTGAATCCGGGGTCAGTTTAAACCCATCAGGTCAGGATCAAGGTCAATTTGAGGTCAACATGGATAAAACCATTAGATCAGTCCAAACGTTTACTCTCAGACGTTTTTGGGCTCGCTGAAACCGAATCCGAGGTCAGCTTGACTCCATTAGATCAGGATAAATGTCAAGTGATAGTCAAAATGAAGAAACCCCTTGGATCGGAGAAAACCTCTAATATCAGACTTTTTTGGGGTCCCTAAATTTGAATCCTGGATCTTTTCGACACCATCAGATCAGGATCAAGGTTAAGTGAAGGTCAAAATGAATAAAAACCATTGAATCGGCCTGAACCAATACTTTAAGACGGTTTCGGGGTCGGAAATCCAAATCCAAAGTCGATTTAACTCCCACAGGTCTATATCAAGGCCATTTCAAGGTCAACATTGAGAAAAACGTGGAATTAAAACCCAAAAACGTCTAAGATTAGTGGTTTTCTCCAATTCCATCGTTTTCTCTATTTTTACTTTGAGATGAAGTTGATCTCGACCTGATGAGGTAAAAATGACCCCGGATTCGGATCTCGCAACTCAAAAAACGTTTTAAAGTAATGGTTCACATAGATTCAATGTTTTTTTCTCAGTTGGAATTTCACAATGTACATATTTTCTCCGATCCAATGGTTTTCTTCATTTTGACCATCACTGGATTTGTCAACTTGGCGGAGTCAAAGTGACCCCAGATTCGGTTTCAGCGACCCCAAAAACGTCTAAGAGTAAGCGTTTGCACTATTCTAATGGTTTTACCCATGATGACCTTAAATTGACCTTTATCCTGACCTGATGGATTTAAACGGACCCCGGATTCAATTCAGCGTCCTCAAAAAAGTATGGGTATGGTGGATTAGCTCAGGCTGCAGAACATTTTTTTGGAGGCTGCGTAATAGTTACCTTTTGAAAATTGAAAAAGGAGTATACAGGGTGGACCGTTTTAACTTATTCACCCCAAAATCTCCGGAAAAAGCGGTATACCAAAAAATTGTTCAGACAAAAGTTGCTCAGGACAATGGGGGCCATCTTTCTGCAAAATCGGTTTTGACCTTGAGATAAATTCTCGAGGTTATTTGTAGGTCACATTGATTTTTTTAAATGAGAACCTCTACTTTTGACATTAGATTCTGAAAGAGCGGGAAATTTTATGTCCAAAATGATAGTAAGAGTCAATTTTCAAGTGGTCAAATAAAAGTTAAATCGAGGTCAAATTTCGAAAATCATGCAGAACATGATTTTTCTGTTTTATTTTTTTAACACGTTTGGGAAACACAAATCTGGGGTGAATTTGGAACCAATGACCTTGATCACCTTGAGGTTTAGGCCAACTTGGAAGGTCATTCGAAGGTCAAGGTGGTGAGTTTGTTTTTTTGGGGATTATGGGTTGGGTTTGGGGTGTATTAGTTGAAGAAAACAAACACTTTGACATTCGAATGAGGTTCCAAGTTGGCCTCAAGGTCAAGGTGATCAAGGTCGTTGGTCCGAAATCCTCCCCAGCTTTTTGTTTTCTAAACGTGTTAAAAGAAGAAAACAAAAAATCATGTTCTGCATGACTTTTGAGATTTGACCTCGATTTAACCTTCATATGAAATCGTAAAAATTGAATTTTAACTATCATTTTGGACCCAAAATTTCCCGCTCTTTCAGAGTCTAATTTCAAAAATAGGGATTTCCATTTGAAAAAATCAATGTGACCTTCAAATAACCTTAAAAAATGATCTGAAGGTCAAAAAAGATTTTGTAGAAAGATGGCTCCCATTGTCCTGAGCAACTCTTCTAAAACAATGTCTAGAATGTCTAAACAATTTTTTTGTATACCGCTTATTTCCTGAGATCATTTGTTGATAAGAACCGTTTTTTTTTATTTTATTCGTAAAAGTTGACCTGAAAAATAAAAAATTAAATTTGTGAAAAAACGACTCAAGACACACAATCATGGCGATTAAAAAATGGGTTTCCTAAATTATATCCAAGAATATGCTTTAAAACTTTTTTTGATAGGACGCTTAGTTTTTGATTTGTTCCTGAGAAAAAACCTTAAAAATAATTGAATTAAGTTTGAGGGAAAACGATACAAGGTACAGTAAAATTAAAAAAATTATTCCCTTCATTTAGACTTAAAAATATCCTTGTGACTTTTTTCTGGGATGAATATCGAAATTAGCAGTTCCGAAAAAACATATAGAAATGAATATAATTGCATTTGATATAATAGAGTTCAACATAATATTGAAAAGTTCGCGTTTCAGACAAATTTTGGTCATGTTCGAAGCACGAATTGCATGATGCGAATGTGTTTGTTAAAGTCCAAGGAGTTTTAACAAAAGAGAATTCACAATCAATAAATCAGACGGACGCCCTAGGTTATGAGAATATTCCCGCACAGTGGGCAGATTTTTTTTGTGAATTCAAACAAATTTGAGGGCGATACGCATAAAAATCCAGGAAAAAATTTGTTGGACCACCAAAAAAAAATTCCAATGTATGTTTGCTAAAATTCAGTCCAATTTTTTTTTTTGAAATAGTTTTAAACGTAACTGGCCTTCCATATTATTCAAAGAATCTGTATTATAATAGGAAAATAGCTGTAAATTAGAATTATTTATTTTAATTAAATTTTTTTCTGGAAAAAAACATCTTCTGCTTTCGCTCTGCTGGGAATCGAACCAAAGATTTTTTGATAGGCGGTCGGGTGTTTTTCCGTTAAACTACTAGAGAGATCGAGAGAAAAATCCTTTTTCAGAAATACACGCATTATTATACCAGGTGGATGGACCTATCTATTATTTCTGAAAATCATGTTATGGCAATCAGAAGTTCTATGGTTTGATTCCCAGCAGAGCGAAAGGAGAAAATCTTTTTTCAACAAAAAATTTATTTGAAAAAAATCCTTTAATATTACTATAAAATTCACAAAAATCTTCTTTTGAAACATTAATAGTTGATGGTTTATGGTTAATGGTTAATGATGTAATGGTTGACTGGTTCATCTTGGAAGTAGGCCATACATAGACTTTCTTTCCAATATTTATAGATATATCTGTAATTATAAACATAGGAAAGCGATAAATATGAAAATAGATACATATGTGAGTAGAATAAGGTCCATTTCCGGTTCCGTTTCGAATTTTCAAAGTGAGCGTTTCTGCGCGATGTGGTTTGATATTTACGAACATGCAGTACAATCACTTTTAGTTCCTTTGAAGACCCTCTACTTGCCGACTTTCGCCGATGAGATAACGCTTGCCAGTGAGCGCTGAATGGAAGTATATATTAATTTATATACATGCGTACCCCGAAAAATTTAGATTTAGCAATAAGCGTAAATTTTAAAAAAAAATCAAATTAGATCATAATATTATCTCTAATTTACACTTTATAGGAAAATTGCTAAGCCGGTTGACTTGATATTTCAGAATCCTATGAGATAATATCTAAAAAATGTGTTCCGGGTAATTAAATAAATGAAATCACATAAATGAGGTCAGTTTCTTGCAAATATTTAATAGAATTTTACTAATAATAATTTACAAGTTTACGCAGCTAATTTCGTTCGCAGCGTGAATTTGGTTTTCTGAGATGCTTTACTTTTTATTTTTGTTTTTTAAAAGGCCGTTTTATTATTTAATATTTAAAAGCAAGCAAATGTGAACGGAAAATAATAATGTCGAATTTATCATATAAAATAAAATTGATAACTAGAAAATATTATTTTCTAAATAAATATATTTGACATATTGATAATGATCAGAAATCCCTGAAATCATTAAATATTCGACATTTCCTAAATTCCTTTCATGTTTAGAATTCCTGAAATTCTTCGGATTCTCTGAATTTTTTAATGGGCCAAAATGCACTGAAATGTCGCAATTTCGCTGAAATCATAAAATTCAATGAATATCCTGATTTTTTACATTTTCGGAATTCTCTGAATTCCTTGATTTCTCTGGAATCCTTGAGTGTCCCGAATTTCAGAAACTCTTAGAATTCTCTGAGGCTGCAAAATTCCTAAAATTTTCTGCATTCATTTAATTACTTAAATTCCCTTAATACTATCCACTTTCAAAAATTCTCTGAATTCTTTGATTTCCCTGATTGCTGTGAATTCCCTGAGTTCCTTGAATACTGTGAATTTCTGAAATTTTCTGAATTAATCGAATTCCTTGAAAGTTGCCGACATTTGTTAAAATTCTTAAATTCTCTGATTTTTTGTATATGTTCGGAATTGTCAGAAATCCTGAAGTTATTTAAATTCTTAGAATTCCTGAAAATCTTTAAATTCTTAGAATTCCTTAAATTACTTTAATTCCATTAGTTCTCTTCAATTTCCTGAATTTTTTTAAATCCTTGAATCCCCTAATTGAGGGGCCGGATAGTATAAGGGCATATAGAATTTTCTCGTGCCAAATCATAGTCCCCTGGAGTCGTTAAAACAAATTTTGGATTTAAAATTTTTGAAGGACATATCTGATTTTAATCTGTTTTTCACTTCAACTCGTGCTCAGTGCTTTAGTTTTTGAAATTTTTAATAAAAATTTTAGGGAATGTGCTTTAAGATGTCCTTCAAATGACAATATGATAAAAAATTAAAAACTGTTGTTTTCAAAAATTATTATTAATTTTTTTCTGATGCTCGGCGCGAATCAAACACATGTAACTTCCAGCGTTTCGTTTAGCGAAGGAATTTTGAGCAGGCAAATACTTGTCGCGACAGAAATTCGGAGAAAGGTGTAATGAAGTTTTTCGGAAAGTTTCAGATCAAAATTTTTAATAGTCTAGGGGTATTTATGATTTTAGTGAACGTCCGCGTTGGAGTTTTCCTGGGATATTCAACTTTATTAGGCCTAAAATTTAATTTAATGTGATTTATTTTATTTTTGATACAGATTTAGATAAAGTGTAAGAAAATTTGTGCGTAGGTTTGTTTTCAAAATGCATGTTCAAGGTCGCTTACGACTTAAGCCGAATTTCGGTGTAAACATTAGGTGTACATTAAAGTATCCTACATTTAAATCTAAAGAAACCGGAAAAATACATTCAAAATTACATAAAATTCATAAATATTTTGTTAACTTAATTTTGCTTAAATGTTTTTCACTCAAAAATTTCATAAGATCATATTATAAGCAAAAACTCTAGCGAGAGAACATGGCACAGCGGAATGCGTAGTATGGTCGACAACTCCAGCGCTGACGTTCACTAAAATCATAATTACTCCTGAACTAATAAATATTTTGATCTAAAACTTTCCAAAAAATTTAATTATACCTTTCTTCGAATTTTTGTCGTGCGAAGCATTTACCTGCTCAAAATTCCCTCGATAAACAAAACGCTGGAAGTTACAAGTGTTCAATTCGCGCCGAGCATCAGAAAAAAATTATTAATAATTTTTTAAAACAACGGTTTTAAATTCCTATCATATTGTCAATTGAAGGACATCTTAAAGCACATTCCCTAAAATTTACATTAAAAAATTTCAGAAACTGAAGCACTGAGCATGAGTTGAAGTGAAACAATTCCTTAAATTTAATTTAAACCTCAAATGTAAAATCTCTCAATTCCTTGAATTCCTCGAATATTCTGACTTTCTCGAATTTACGAATTCCTTAAAATTCCTTAAATGCTATGAAATCGCTGTAATTCGCTGAAATTCGATAAAATCCTTGAAGTCCTTGAATATTATGAATTTTTGAATATACCGAATTCTTTGAATTCCTTGTCTTCTCTGAATTCCTTAAATTACATAAATTTTTTCAAGCTCCGAAATTTGCGATCCTCTCTAAATTCCTTAATTTCTGAATTATGCTCTTGAATTTAATTTAAACCTCGAATTTAAAATCCCTAAAATGCTTTGCATTCTCTAAATTCCTTGAATATTCTAAATTTCTTGAATTCCAGAATTTTTTTAAATTTCATAAATGCACTTAAATCCATGTAATTCGCTGAAATTCGATAAAATCATTGAATTCTCTGAATAATCAGAATTTCTGAATATTTCGAATTCTCTGAATTCCTTGAAAATTCTGAATTTCTGAACTCCTTTAAGTTCTCTGAATTTCTTGAATTCTCTAAATTTACTGAATTCCTTATAAATACTCAGAATTCTTTTAAATTCCTGAAATCCGTCAATTTATTTCAAATACTTTAAAGTCCTTAAATATTCTAAATTCTCCAATGTCTCTTGGAATTCAGAACTTGCCGCGAATTCAGGAAAGTATATGAATTCAATTAATTGAAATAATCTAGAGAATTCCGCAAATTCAAGGAATTCCAAGAACTTCAAAATAATGAAAAAATATATAGAATTCAGAAGTCCTTAATTATTCTGAATTCCTGCATTTACTTAAATTCTCTGAAATCCCTAAATTCCCTGATTTTTTTGAATTCCCTTAATAATCTGGAGTTTCATGAATTCTCACAATTCCCTCAATATTCTGAATTTTGTGAATTTATTAAATATTAAAAATCCCTGTAATCCTTTTAATTTTTTTAATCTCCTTAATTCCTTAAAATCTTCTAAATTATTTCAATTCCTTGAAGTTATAGAATTCCTTTCATTCTTCTGAGGTCCTCTGAGTTATGTGTATTATTTTCAAGTCCTTGAAATTCTGAGATTTCTTAGAATGTAGAAAATTCTATAAATCCGAGAAATTCAGGGAATAAAATATCCTACTTCTTTAAATAAATAATTTAAAAAACTCAAAACATGGGTCACTTATTTAATTTCATATTCAAGATTCGCTTTTGTTTAAATTTTACACTTCTTTGGTAATGAAAAATATAATTAAATTTTACGTGTAAACCTCATGAGCAATGTGTTTTGAAATTCGAAGTAAAAAAAAATAGTAAAATTTTTTTTTGTCTGGGAAAAAGAATTTTTTCGCTCCCTTTTTTTGTATAGTAAAATTCGAAAAACCGAATGCTGCAGGCGTTTCGAACTTCAGCTTATTACATATTTCTCAGTCAAATATAAATAATTTAAATTATCTGTATAGAGGTTAGATGTTTTTAAAGTAAAAAAAAATCTTTTAATGGAACGAAAACTGCTCTTAGTCAATTTTTCTTAAAAAATTTCGATTTTCCAGAGGAAATATTCTAGGCTTTTCATTTATTCATAAAAAATCATCCAGGACAACCAATCTCGATGTTATGATCCGAAAAATCTGAGAGATGGCCAATCATAATTATGGCTAAAATTTAAAAAAAAAGTGTGGAATTACCTATATATGATTACAATACTCTAGTAGATGTTTTAGGCAAACATCACGTCATTAAGTAGAACATTAAAAAAAATACAATTTTTAATGTTTCATGCCAAAGCTGTGTTTTTTAAGAAACATTTTACAATATATTCATAATTAGATAATATAACTTTGAAAAATAAAGTCATCTAGAATCATCTAAGTATAATTCGACTGGTCTTTAACCATTATTTTATTATCATTACTCCACTGAGCTTGATATGCACTTTTCAGGTTTAATGTAACATTTATAATTTTTATCACAATAGGCAGTGAGTTCAATATTTTTCAAATACCGCTTATAATTGCGATATAACAGCACATTTTAAGATAAATTGAAATTTTTTATAGAGTAATTTCCTAACTCAATAGCAGAGGATAATTTTTTGCCTAGAAGAAAATTATTTAGAACTGTACATAATATTTAAAAAAGATAAGCACGTGTAAACTGTTAAAAATAGAAAAGTTACTAAAATGACACGATGGTGTGACCTTTTTAATTCTATTGACACAATAAGATGGCCATATTTCCTCATTTTTTAAACCATTTTAAAATTAGTCAATAATAATTAGAATTATTGAGCAAACTTAAAAAAAAAATTTTTTTTAAATAAGCATTATCTTGAATAATTATAAACTTAAGTACCTAAAGCAGGTTATTTTGATTATGTGGCTTTCTCCTTATGCAAAAGATACTTTGAGGTCTCTCTGTATCAAAGTTGGTGAAATTTAACTAGTTACTAGTAAAATTTTACAGATTTGATTTTCGGAAAAAGTAACTCCCTGATGTAAAAGTGACTTAGTAAAAAATTAGTAATCTTATTAGTCGAGGTATCTCATAATTAAATAGTAGAAGTCAACTTATTTCTTGATACAAAAAATAAATTTACTTAGGACTGTTATCCCTTGGCTTCTAAATCTAATTTTTGTTGCAACGTAACTCAGAACTACGCCGATTTTTACTTACTTTTGAGGATCAGCGTTTTCAGCATTGGGACGCTAAAACTGACGATTAAAAAACAGTGCAAATCATTAAATAATTTTTTTTATATCAAAAACTCTGTACTAAACGATGATAAACCCATTGATAAACTCGTTTCGGTAATCATGATTTGTGAAATCTTGTACATTCAGCTCATCGCCAAATTTGTAAAATCATTTCTAAATATTTGTAAAATGCATAAAATCAAGTACAAATTGAGACTCCGGATTCTATAACCATGCAGAAAATTTGCCTACGCTTCAGGCCGCACCAGTTGGCCCTTGATGACTTGATAATCAGTTTTCGAAAATTTAACTTTTTAAAACATTAATTTATAAAAAATTTCATGGCGCATCTTTTCTCTTTCGACAAAAAAGTTGTATCTTTTACCGTTTATGTAAAAAATAAAAAAAAAACTTAATTTTTCAGACCAGCAAATTTACTAAATATTTTCACTTCAACTCGCTCCGAAAGACAAAGTTCTTTATATTTTAAGATAACAATTTAATGCACTGTCCTCCAAACTGTTCTTAAGATAATGTGCAATTTAAAATTAATTGATTTTGTTAAATAAGAAAATTATAAATTTTTTTGGCAATCAATATCAAAATAACGTTAGATAATTTTCAAACGCTTCGTTTATCGAGGGATTTTCGAGTAAACCTAAGCTTCCAGCAATAGGAATGCTCAGTAGGATATAATTAAGTTTTCTGTAAAGTTTTATCCCATTTGAATTATTCGTTAACAAAATAGAAGCATTTTAATAGCATTGGTCGAGTGCGTGATAGGTGAAAATTTCGGAGTCTCGACCTGCTCGACCACAGCCCTCGCCTCTGGACTGGAACTAGTTTAGTCTATTTATTTGTTTACACTGTCAAGTTAAAATTTGAACATCAAACCATAAGCAATTATTTTTTTTGTTAGGGCAAAATCATTAAATATTTATATCTTACATTATATATACTTATTTACAGGGTGATTACAAACCTTCAGAAAATTATATCTGACAACACAAATTTTAAAACTAAATAATAATTTTTTAAACGAAAAAATCAATTTTTAACAAAAAAGTTTATTTTTAATCAAAAAGTTTAATTATCTACCAATAACTTATTTTTTTCTTGAAACTTTTATTGAACTTCATTATACTGGTTTTTATTCAAACTAAACTTGTTAGTAATTATACTACTCATGAGATAAAAATGGTTTAGAACATATTAATTAATAATATTACCATAAGATTAATTATTATAATAATTAATATAATTAACATATTAATAATTCTAAAGATAAAATAAAACGGAAAACTTAGATCAAGTATTTCCAAAAAAATAATTACGTTTTAAACTATTCTTTCTACAGGAAATTTATATTTCGTTTCCAAAATTTGTTAGACTTAGCAATGTGGCTACATTTTTTGATTTCATAAATCAAGTTAAGGATTGAGTACTACGCTTGTCGACTTCATACTGAAAACATCCTTAATATTTTAAATTTATTACTCAATACAAAAATCCTGTTTCCTTTATTTCCTCTAGTTTACAATAGAATGCATATCAAATATGCCCTAAATTTTACTTATGCAAATTTTTACGAAATGAAAATAATAAAAAAATACTCTTCAAAGTTAATTTATTTATTTTTTATTCACTTTCATAAGTATTGAAATTTTTATCTTTTTAAAGGAAGAGTACGTACAAATACCTTGTTTTTCTTTACCTTGCTAATATTACAATGTAAAGACAATGTTCTATAAATTTTCAGAGATGTGTAATACTTTCCTAGCTAATCTTAAAAATGAATTGAAGATGCCCTCGCTTTTTGTTTACATTATGTTTATAATGTATGCCTATTTCAAGGACATTGTATAAAAACATAGTTGTATTCTAACGGGCTAAATAGCGCGTTGCTACTGGGCTTCGAAGTTATCGCCCCTCACGTGCTCGGTCAATGCTATTTTAATGATCCTATTTTGTTAACGAATAATTCATTTAGGTTAAAACTTTTCATAAAACTTCATTATATCCTGCCAAGCATTTCTTTTGCTGGAAGCTTGGGCTTTCTCAAAGTTCCCTCGATAAACGAAGCGTTTGAAAATTGCCTAACGTTATTTTGATACTGATTGCCAAACAAATTTATAACTTTCTTATTTCACAAAATAAATAAATTTTAAATTGCACATTATCTTAAGAACAGTTTATAGGACAGGGTATCAATTCCGGAGTCTCAATTGTGACTCCGTATTCTATAACCATGCATAAAATTTTCCTAGCCGCTTCAGGCCGCTCGAGTTGGCCCCTGATAACTTGAAAATCAGTTTTCGAAAATTTAACTTTTT
>JAAAKG020070949.1:0-17312 GCA_010014905.2 Druon quercuslanigerum
ATTTTTTTATATATCTATATATATATATTTATACGGTGGTGTGATACAGACGTAATGTTTACCAAATGTTAATGCGTGATACTGATTTTCTCGACGCTTTTGCTTCCAGTGCTATTCAGATATATCTTACGCTCTGATTTTAAGCGCATTGCGCCGCGCCGTACAGCGTTAGAACTGTCAATTTTTAATGACATATATTAATGAATATTTCATTGGGCCCTTAAAATCTGCAAAATCCACCGAAAGCCATTTTCCCATGCATTCTATGCAGGTTCCTTTACTTTGAAGTTTTACTTGTTTTTTAACCAGTAACAAAGAGGTATACTCCCATCTGCTCATAGGAAATTATTTGGTTTAAAACCAATTTTTGATTACGAAAGATAACTTCTTCAAACAGAGTGGATATGCATATTGTATTCACAAGAAAATCTATTTTTTTCTTTTTTAACAAATGAAGCAATAAACCAACAAAGCTGACTCTTATCCAAGGCCGTAGACAGGAGAAAGAGATCATGCGGGTTTGACCCCTCCTCCCGGAAATTCTTTATTCATTTCCATAATATGCATGATCTCTACTGTTTGTCGCTGTATATCCTCTTACCCCGAAAATTTATCTTGTTGTATATGACACCCCTCCCAACATTTTTTACGGCCTTGCTCTTATCAGATGTAAATATCTCAGACGGAAAAAGTTGGCGCATTCAATTTAAAAGATAACGACTTTAATATTATATTGCACAACCTAGTAAGACTGTACAATTTTTATAAGCTTAATTGTTACACAAATTTCTAATTAACACATTAAGTTTTTTCCTTTGTTTAAAAAATATGAAGTTTTTCTTTACTGTGCTCTTATCCTTGGCCGTTATCCCGAATTCCATTGGTGAGTAAAATAAAATAATATATATTTAATTGAGGGAAATATATATTTTATGCACGCAGGTCCGTAGTATATAAATAAATATATAAATTTTTATTCCAACAATACAGAAAAAATGTCTGTGATAAAAAGAAAATTTATTTTAGAGGTGGAAAAGCGAACCCGAAAAAATGTTCCCCATTTGCTGGTGGCGGAAGGTGGCGTAACTTTTAAATTTTAAATCAAAACCTATATTTTTTATTACATATTCTGATTATCAATAAAAATACGCAAGTTTCATTTAAAAAATTGCATTCGATTTAAGCCAGGCGGCAATGCATGGACAAAAAATTATATTGTTGACTCTTGAAGGACACAAACTAAATTAAATTTTACCTTCTCATTTGGATAAGAATGTTAAATTTTAACCTTTTGATCAAAACCTTAAAAAAATATATCTGGGTTTAAATTTTGAAAGTATACGTATTCTCATGTGCTTAGCCCTTATCTGTCGAAACACCTTTTTATTACGCAGATAGGACAGCGGGAAATAAATTGCAGTCGGTATCAAATATTTTTGAACGAAAAATTATCTGATGCAGTTTAAGATACATATTTTTTCCATTAATTAAATTTTAAGGGTATTTTTTAACCATAGAGCGAGTCAAGTGTCAATTGCGTCTCTTTTTTCTCCAGATAATTCCATTAATTAAATTTTTAGGGTATTTTTTAACCGTAGAGCGAGTCAAGTGTCAATTGCGTCTCTTTTTTCTCCAGATAAAAAATGGTGCCTTTCCCGATGAAAAACTCGAGAATCCCGTTACATATAATACTAAATTTTGTGATATTTTTTATTTCCACTTGAATTAGTTAAACATAACCGAATATTTTTTTGAATCTTAGTTATTTCACAACAAACCTAGTATTTTCGTAGTCCATACGCTATTCAGAACTGTTTAAAATAAATTATAAGAAATACAACGAATACTAATCACAATAATCATTGTATTTATAGTGTACCCCTTCATATTATTTATACTATCCCTTTTAGGGTAGGCGTGGCTTACTCGGTGGGGAAGGGAGTAGTGTGAGGAAGGGGTTATAAAATTTTTAGATTGATTTACAATTCTCGTATTAATTATTTGAATAACACTTTCACCCCGCAAGACTGTTTTGATCTAGGTTACTGATCAATCTCTAGGAATCACCCCAAGTGAAGATCCTCACAATGTCGTCATGTGAGGTTCCCCACTTTGGTCCATTAGTATCCAATGTCTTTTTTTCGGATGTCATTTACTCTACTGACAGTTTTCTTCTTAACTATTTTCTGCCTTGATTTTTTGTACCAACCTACTTTCCTAGCTTCTTTAAAGTCCATGCATTTTTTCATGCGGACTCTCGTGTTTCTATGAATTTTTATGTCCCTTATAACTAGAGTCTCATTCCCACATTCTAAAATTTTTTTCTCTTTCGCACCACATTATTCAAGCCTTATCTCGTTGCTCACTTTGTCCATCAGAGTTTTCCCGCATATTATGCCCAAGAATCTCATGTCAATCGCGTTAATCGTACTCTTATATTTTTCTTGATAGGTCCATTTCTCGCTGCCGCATAGTACAGTCGGTACAAATACAGAATAATGTATTGTCATTTTAGCCTTATTTGATATATTTTTACATCAAATAAGGGAGCATGCCCTACCAAATGTTACGACGTAACAATTATTTTATCCTTATTTCTAACGAAAGAAATTGAGTATTTGATCTGTATTCTAAAGTTTGTCATGTTCAAAGTATTTTATGGTATTTCGTTAAATTTACTACACAGTAGTACCCTTATCTTATAATCTAGCCTTATAATCCTTTAAATTCACTTCCCAAAATTTGTAAATTGCAGAAATAACCTTGGTTCCTTTTAAGTCTCGGAAATTGATAACTAAGCAGATGTTCGTCAACTGCAGAGATGCTAACACACCTTTAGTTTAGCTGATTGTACATTTTCCATTTTATCTCGTCTTCATTTCTTAATCCCAAACAACATCTGTAAACGTCTTCAAAATTCTGTATTTTATATATTTATTGCTCAAGCGTGATGCTCCATTCATTGACAAGGATTAGATTTCCGACCTTCCTCAATTGTTTTACAGTAGTAAACCTTCCAGCAAACCTGAGTAGAGCCAAACCATTTTCTTCGGATTTTTCCGAATATTAGCGAATAGACTTCGACGATCCTTCTAATCTTGTCTTTAGTCAATCAGGATTCTACTTTGTTCCAATTGTCCACACCCATTGTATACGTCTTACCACCTACGAATACCGATCGAGTCGTCAAAACAGACAGACATCTTTCAACCGTCGTAGCGAAAACCTGTCCTCTTGTACCGTAAAAATAAATTTTGATATGTTATGCGTTATAAAATGAACTTGTTTTATGCAATGAAAACATCAATAATTTCAATTCAATGTTTATTAAATCCAGTAAACAATAACCTTTTTACCTTTGTTTAAGCGGCTATTTAACTCCTCATCTATCTTTCCGTCCCTAGTAAATAAGCTACTAAGGCGTACGAATTTATCAACTTGTTCGATTCTCTCATGATTTAAAAGAATGTTGCATATTGTTTTCTCACTCTTTCTTCGAGCACCATAGTTTTTGTTGTATTCATGGTAATTATGATGCCAATGCTCTTGACGCTTGCACGCAGTTTATTTAACATTCTTTGCAGGTCTTCGATTTACTCTGCATTTTTATTGGACCTAACGCCTAAATCAGTTATTCATAAAGAACAACAACTTTATTTACAATAATTGCATCAACAAAATAATTTTGTCTTCTGCAGGAGAATTTTTCTTCCTACACTTATTTGCAGCGCCTTAAAGAGTAGGAACAATACATCGATGTAATAATGCTCTTGGAAAGAAAGTTTTAAAGGAATTTTCCTCAAAATGGTACTTCGAAATTGTCCCCATTCTTCATAACTCCAAAATAAATATATTTATTCATTAAAATGTTCACCACCTTAAGGCTTATGAACTACATTATTTGTGGTTGCTGCGACTTATTGTTAGAATTTATACGCTTACTTTTTTAAACATAATTTTTCATATCAAGTTAGCAAGGTTCTATGGGCGCCCTTTATATTGTTTTTACAAGAACAAGTGTATTCTCTTTTATAGTACATTTTTTCAGTAAAACAAGACGCATTGTAGCAAGTAAATTTCTTTTCGAAATACCCGAGCTTCTTCCCTGACGCGGCAGAGTGCAGAAATGTACAGTTTACTGCTCCTAGTTCCTGCTTCTTTTAGGGTTTGCCTCCCTGCTTCTTGCCTCCGCGTCGCCTGACGACTTGAGCCTTCGCTCAAACACTTAATGTATGGCCGACCCGTCGTTAGCTCGTACGGACTAAGAACATGTAATGCACTGTATAACTTTAATAAAATCTAAATTGTTGAGTTTAAATATGGTGTTGATTTAATAACCCTTCTGCATGGTTATGGTAATAAAGTTCTGAATATATGGGCAAACCACGTCAGAAAGCGCCAGCATTCACTGCCACGCCTGATCCTACTAGGCTAATTACCACCTCCACCGGGAAATCGGGATTTAGGGAAAAAAGGCTTTTAAGCCGTGCAGTTCCCTAAGAACTTCACTCGCCCACTAGCTCGTCTAGCGAGCTTTCCACTCCTTTGGAGTGTCTACGTTTCCCCCAACTTTGACTTTAGTTTCCCTGGCCGCCGCGAGCTCTGGTAGTATTGAAGCATAACATAGATCAATATATTAAATAAATTCGCCAATAATAAGTAGTTTCCTTTCGCTCTACTATTTAGTCTCAATTCTCGAGACGAATAAGCACGTCGCCCTCCTAGGAAGAGATAATTTTTTAATTAAAATGGTAGATATCAATTTTTAAGACATCTTCTCTGCATTTTCTATTTAGCGAATGCTAGGATCCAATCCTTACAAAGGTCATAGCACAGCATAGGTCGATTTTTAGTGGTCAACGGAGAAACACTAATCTTCCGCACGCTTAGGATTTTAGGGAATTTACCGGAGTCATACATTCTCCCCGGAAAAGGTATCGGACGTCCAGCGTATTGCGAACGCCCAATTTTTCACTGTGTAAGTACGTAAATTTTTTAACCTTCACCTTTCTACGCTTGAGTCATTACGAAAACCTCTCTCGCCCCTTATGGAATATTTTTCTGTTGGGAATTCTGTGGTATCAAACCGAAGGGCTTGCGGCAAAACCACCGAATGCGTCCTCGGGTTGCGCATAGGAAGTATCTGTAGCCGGTAGTTTTCTTTAAACATAGCTAAAATTGATAAAGCAGACGCGAATCATTGTGTAAACGGTAGTCCCAAAAGAGTTAAGCATCAAGCGGAGGCATAACAGCTGCTCCAAAAGCTAAATGGCAACAAGGTGACGTGTTTCTGCCTGTTTCTCTAAGATAGCAGTTGACCTTCCAGAGTATATAGTCTTATCTTTGCATGCGGTGCTCAGAGAACATAAATAGCTTTAGGGAGCTGTGCAGTCGCCTCATAACACCCAGCGCAAAATGCCCTTCTATTTCTACCAAGGAAGTGAAAAAAGTTTTAGCGGCTTGAACCACAAATCTGGTCCGGGATTAGATGGTATCAAGTCCTTCCGCTAAATTAAGTTTGCTTTAACTCACCAACATCGTGCTCGCATTTTCTGCTCATATCTAAAGTCAGAAGTGCCTATTTTGGAGTAGTAGGTGGAACGGCGCGCAATACTTTTGGCAAAGGCGGGAAACTTAAGTGACCCAAAGAATTGCAGGCCAATTACTTCTCTGAACACACCTTTATAAGATATTCACAGCTACAGACAAGGCGGCCCAAAGCAGAGCGTAGCAGGATGATGGCAAAACCTGCTCATAGTGAGATGTTTTTGCAAAGGTGCAGCATCCTACCACAGTTTTTTTTTCTTGACTTCTATGGATTACCGGAATGGTATCGGTTCCACGTCCTACAGATATATCATATGTCTGTTGGAAAGCTCTAAGGGTCATCCTCACATCGTGAGGTACATAGGGAGGTGAGGAACAAAGTATCTGCAGCAAACATGCTTGCCGTATTGACATTATTCTATTTATTTCGAGTAGTCCCATAGAAGAAGGAGGAGCGCAGGTCCCTTGATATCGTGTCAAGAAAGGTCATTCAGCGGAGCTGACTGCTGAAACACTCGCCCTTGACTTCAACTTTAGGAGATTCCAAGACACTTTTGATTATAGTTGTAGAACATGTCATGTACAGCCCGAGAATCTAGGAAACATACTGTTTACTTGCTGGAAGTGCATAATCTTGACAAAAGTTTCTGTTGCGCACTCGAGGTGTTACGATAGTTATATTCGCAATATTTTCTCAAGCTAATAGGCATTATCATCGGCGCTTCTGGAGGTGCTCAAAATCTTAAAAAATATCATAACTACCATAAATCCTTTAAAATAATTAGAGGTTCTGGAATCGCAATTTATAATTCTTACACGCAGCCACTGTTCTGCACGGTTGCGAAACCTAGACACATTAATATATACAGATAATTTGGATTAGATTACATGAGTTTTGTATATATCAGCAGTCTTTTTACAGAATCATCGAGAAGCCCAGGAAACGAGTATGTCCCACCTTCTCCTGAACATATTGAGGGTTTTAATGCACATGAAATAACCATGCTATTAAATGATTTGGGTTCTCCGGAACATTCAAGTGGCGGAGATTTTGGGCACCATACTTCTATGCATCCGACTCCTGCAGAACACACTACCCATGATCAGCAACTTGTGCGAAGACCACACGGTGAGTTGAAAATTCATGTGTTTGGTTGAAAATTCAAATAAATTTTGGCACATAATTTATTTCTCTGTTTATTAGTTAATTAAGTAAATTAATAATGATTACTAATTAATTAATTATTAATATTTAGATAAGAGATATTAATAATAATCTACGGTTAAAAACGGAACAAATATGTGAAAATCATTTTTTTTAATTTGCTAATTTGCTTTTTTATTAAAAGCTAATCTTTTTGTCCATAGACTATAGAATCACGCGATATTTGCTGGATCAATGTTATTGGGGTCACTAAAATTAAGTCTGAAAATAGATAACCGCAAATAAAAAAACAGTAAGGTGACAATAAGATTTAGAATAAAAGTTGAAGAAAAATAATAGCATAAAATTACAGAAGGCTCTTTCGAATTTAAAAGATATTACTATATTACCTAGAAATCCCCCTTATTTACCAGGCGAAACAAATGGATACAATATTTCAAACAAAGGTTAAAGTTGGCCATCACTAGCCGCTTTCACTGGAAGAAAATAATGGAGAGCGAAAAAGAAAGGGAGAGAGACGGGCGAAAGTCAGCATATGCTTTCCAGACCTGTCTGCCAAACACGGGGCTGGCGCGTAATGGAAAATTTTCAGCTTAGCAGCTGCGCTAGGTGTGGTTCGTTAAAATACCATTAGGAAGCAATGTAATCAGGAAGGTTTTACCGGCTTGGTTTTATTTAGTAAACACTAGCGGGGATTTTTGTGTGGTAAATTTCTTTTCCAATGGTTTTCCATTTATGGGATTTAAAGGATTATACAATTTGGTCCTGTTATTTCTCTTAAACAACTGTACCTAACCTCAAATTTGTTTTCAAAAATCAAACCAGCCCTATCCGACCAAACCGAATGTTGTATAGGAGTTCTGGCTAAAGTATGCCCTTCTTGCTGCAAAATGAATTAATTATAAGAGAAAAATAATGACATAATGAATAAAATAATAGTTTATGGGCAACAAAGGGCCTGCACATTTTTAAAATATATTTGCAGATATATAAACATTATTTCAAAAATGAAAAATCTATTAAGACTTTAAAAGTATGCAAGGGTATATACTTATTGTGCAATAAATATGGAATCTAAAAAAATGAAAAAATTGTAAATGTGACTTATCTGAAGGGATCTTAGTTGATTGTGAGATATTTGATTAAAGGAATACCTGAAGAGAGTCGCATTTTTTACAAATAATGAGACATATAGTCCTAATTTTACCCTTCAGAAAAAATTATTATATGAAAATCATTATACGCCTAGCTACAATGATCTACCTATCATCTTTTCGATATCATAAAAAACATTATGAAAAATAATGCTAAAAATTGATTATATTAAAAGATTAAAATACTTAGAGCAAAAAGTAGAGAAAGGCATACAATTTATTTCGAACAACTCAGACAAAGGTGCATAAAAATGTTTATATTTGAAACAAGGTTCGTTCAGATGGTTGTTATATAGACACCTCAAAGCTATGAGTATCTTATACTTTTTGTAAGAATTATTTGAAAATTATTCAGTTCTATAGATATTTGTCCATAATTACGTTCTTAAAATACATTTGTAATTACAGAAAAAGACTTAAATAATGTAACCTAATTATTTTTTTGTAAAGAACTAACAAATGGGGTATAAAATAAAGACCCGATGTATATATTCTATAAATGCTGACTTTTTATATTTTCCTTGTTGCGAGTTATTCATCCACGAAAATGAAAAAATTTCCATAGTATAAAATTTTAATTTAATAAGCCTATGAAAGTGCTGAAAAACTGCAGCAGTAAGTGCCGGTTAAAAAAGGCTGCTTAAATATTTTTTGCAGTAAGCGTGGACATCTGTTAACAGAACAGCAGCACCACATAAGTGAACTTGTGTTTGCATCAGAAGTGTATTCTCGATCGAAGATGTTAGTTTTCGAGCCAAATTCTCGTCATTTGCCGGATGTGTTAATTTTCTGTGGAGGCATGTCCGGGCTTTCCTTATTATATTCTGCACTTGAAGTTGTGGTAGTGAACCCATTTTTCGTCGCCGGTCACGATGCGATGTAAAAAACCCTTCCGGTTCTGTCTTTAAAGCAGCTATTCACGAGCAAAGATACGGGGTTCAACGTGTCTTAGCTGCAATTCGTAAGAAACCCAATTTTGTTGCTGCTGAATCATTGCCTTGTCTTTGTGGAGTTTCGAAATTGCTTTCTAAATGACATCCAATGACTTGGCTAATTCTTCTTGAGTTTGGCACGAGTCTGCAGCAAATAATGCCTCCAGTTCGGTATCTTCGAAAATGTTCTTTTTTCCACCGGCATGCCGCTTTTCGACACCAAAATCACCGCTGTTGAAGCGTTTAAAACACTCTTTAAGAGTTTTTGCACTAAAAACAGCCTCACCTTAAACACTTGAGAGCATTCGGTGAGGCTCAGCCGCAGTTTTCTTCAAATGAAAACACAAAATCAACACTTCCCGCAAATGACGAGAATTTGGCACAAAAACTGACATCTTCGATCGATAATACACTTCTGATGCAAACACAAATTCCCTAATGTGGTCCTCTCGTTATGTTAACAGATGTCCAAGCTTACTTTATGAAATCTTTCACCTGTTTTAAACTGCACAACAAGTTATACACAACAACGTCGAGTATCGAACATCGCCGAAAACAAAACGCACTGTCAGTTTTTAAAAATGTAGTTTCTGCAAATTTGATACCTCAGTACGATTTTTGAGGTTTTAATTTCTTATAATAGCAATTTTATAAATGACTACTTTTCAATACACAGATTTGTGTACCCAATTTGTTAAAAAAAAACCTAAATGTTTCACTCTAAAATTGAATAAATTGACGAAATCGGATTTTGAAATGTCTTATGGATACAATTTATTACTACAGGTGATATTGAAACTCTGAACAAGACTCGCAATAAGGTATTATATTTTAACTGTATGACCGAAATAGTTTTTATTCATAAAGAATAACTACGTCATTATTATTACAGTTGAAAAAAAAATAATGGGCAGACAGCACATTAAATTCTATTGTCTCGTTTTTGTTGCAATTGCATTCAATTTATATAAAAATCTGCATGAATCTGCATGAAAAACATAATTTATTTATTTTACGCACACCGTAAATCACTTAAACTTATATTTTCCATCAATGCTTCATTTCTTCTTTACATTTGTCATATAGCCTAATCTATCTATCAGCAATAAGCGCAGCAGCGCCGCAAGCTGATTAGTTCATGGCCACAATGAAAGACTTTAAGTGTAACACATTTACTGCCGTCAGTGCGATCGAAGCGACCTCCTTTTCGCGTAGGCAGTGCCCCAAAAATAAACTAGGTATGTTCGTATAATGCGTGTTCTTGATACGCCGACAGGTTCTATTTCTAGTGGGCACTCCGATATTCAGAGCAGAGCACAGTCGCACCTTCTGAATCGCGAGCATGCGTATATGATATATGAGTATCTGTAATTAATAATAATTTATTAATGAATAAAAGTTAAATAATTTCAGAACAAGTTCAAAGGATCATGCCTAACAAGTAAATACAGCGTAAATGTATTTTACTGCAGTAAAATATTTAGTTTCGATACAAAAAAAGTTATATTTCAAATTCCAATCATAACCCATCGAAGAGCCACCCAGTAATTGTTTCCTTTGATTAAGGCGCAGTAATAAAAATTATCTACAATATCACTATCAACATAATCACAAGGCAACATTTTATTTCAGCACCATTTTAATTTTTTCGTAATTTCTAATGAATCCTCACCTTGTGAGAATTACTTTGACAGTTTTGCGGCACGTGTAAAACACTGTTAATAATATTAATATTTAAAACGAAAATGTCATCTTGTATTTCTTGTTGCAGAATTAAGTTCAAGGTCGAAGGGTTTGCCTGCTGGTGACACTAATTCTCGTGTTCATCGCTCTGGACCTTCTTCTTCTTCTTCTCCTGGCAGACAGTGTCCAGGCACGATTCATTCTCCTGTCACGCCTCATCACACAGCTATTTCTCCACCACCTGCCGAGTTATCTCTTGCTGATAGGTTCGGATCTTCTTTTCGCAGGCAAAATTTTCCAAAACTATTTGGATATAAACTTGAAGATCTTGAATTTATTCGACTTATTCCCCACAATAACCCACATCGGATATTTGAACTCCGAAGATACGTTTTTCCTCCAGATAAACCAATACGAATGAGAACAAAACATCGACAGCTGACTTCCATGCCGGCCGGAGAACAAATTGTCTTATCAACTAACAATGGCGACGCCTGTGCAATATTGGATAAAACACCAAACAAACACACAAATCTTCGTGCAATATTTTCATCTGTTTTTGGAACAGCAGCACGCGTGAAAATAAACGTAAATAGCGGCGTAATTGAGAAATTGACCACAGAAGAAATCGCGGAATGTCCAGTGTCCACAAAGTATCCAATTACAAAAAGTTACGCAATATCAAGTATGTAAACCACAATTCCTCGCACCGTTAAATTTTTTTTAAACGATGGTGTCAGTCAAGTCTTAAGCTTGAACTCCATATTTATGTTTATATCTCATTTATGCACAGACTTTTTAAAAATAATATTCAAGAATAACATTTATAAATTTACCATAACTCTTTTAAAAATTTTACAAATGTCTTAGGATTATAATAGCAACTATGAAACCATTTAGCTTACAATGCTGAGGTCTAAAACCTTTTAGATTGAAAATTTTCCGTTTTTAAACGTACACTTGCAGTTTCAAAAATTAAAAAGTGAGAACTGTTAGATTTCAGATTTTTTTCACGTTGCAACATACCAAAAATTTTTATATAATTTGTAGGTAAAATTAGCATAATAACCTATGATTTTCCTCTGTTACTTATTTCCTTGATATTCAAAGAGAAAATAAATGATTTTTTATTTGGTGGGGGAACTCACCTAACGTGAGTCTGAGTAGGAGACTTCCGCGAGAGGTAGGGGTGCACTGTAAGTAATTTTGGTTCTATATAACATTTACCTCTGAATGACTTCAAATATTGTTGATGAAGGAAAAATTTTTTGTTGTGAATGGCGTTTCAATCTTGGGTACCAGTTAGACAAACGTTTGATACCTACCATAAAACTCTTTTACATTTCACCAATTTTTCACGAAAATCTGTTCAGTAATATTAAATATCAACAAGCCACTTAAAAGCAAACTACTTAGTTCACAATGCATAATTAAAAAATCTTGAAGGTATAAAATTTTTCGTTTTTAAACGTACACTTTTATATCAACGATGTTAGAAATAAATTGGTCAAGACTCAAGATCTAATTTTTGTATTTTTTCACTAAAATTTTATTTTATTATCGCTTAATAATATTTTTTGAACTCAAAAATGTTCAGTACAAATTTATTTGTCAAAATCACATTCATGTCTATCGAGAGTTCTCAAATTTTTAATTATTTTCTTTGCACGAGTTGTAACAAAAAAAAAGTTTTTTGAAAAGGTGTATGCAAAATTATCATTACAACCTATGAATGTTCTATGCTACTAGTTTTTTCAACATTCAAACTGAAAATCAAAGATTTTTAAAGTAGTGGAGGCACTCACCTAATGCGCATTCCAGTGCGAGACTTTTGCGTTAAGGGAAAATAAATAAAAAATTTATTTCTATTAAATAATGCTCGTTAATGATAAATTTTGTTTTTGATTGACTTCAAACACTATTGATAAACGAGAGAATTTCAATTGTAAATTAATGTTTAATCTTGAAGACCAATTCTAAAAACGTTCGATACCTACAACAAGATATCTAAGAAAACTTTTTAATGACAACTATTTCTAGTGTATTTGCAACATATTGATCTACTGAGCCTAATTCAAATTTAAGGTATCAAAGAAAGAAACATAAAGAAAAGGAAGGGGTTGTCGTCGGTTTCCTTTTTAATTTTTTTTCCTTTTTTTTATTTTTGTCTAAAATTTTTTTTTTGAATTTTCAGATTATAATTGGAGCATTTTCTTGTTTGTTCGCTGTTGTCCAAATCTGATTACTAAATTCTAATCTTTTCAGAGAAGCTTGCATCAATTTGATGATTGGACGTTAAATAAGATTGCTAATTTGGATTTTAATCTAATTTAAATTTCTTAAATTTTCATTTCTTTAGGATAAAACTTCCTGCAACTCTTAAGATTCTACTTTTTTTTAATAAGTAAATAATCTTTAAATATAGTTATTTGTTAAAAAATGTTTTCACAAGCTGTTGATCCTGGTGAAAGTTGGTAGCAGGTACTTAGAACCAAATGTTATCCTATATTTCTTGTTTCAGAATTAGGTTCACAGTCCGCGGATTTTACTGATCCTGATGTTCATGACTGTGCACCTTCGTCTTCTTCTCCACCACCTGCTGCACCACCGCTTCGTAACAGGTCAAGGTCTCCTACTCTCAGGCAAACTTTTCCAATCGTACTTGGATTCAGTTTTGAAGATCTTGCACTTATACGACTTATTCCCCACAACTATCCGAATTGGATATTCGAACTCCGAAGATACATTTTTCCTCCCGACAAACTAATTCAATTGAGAACAATAAATCATCTTCAACGCCCAATGCCAACCAGAGAACAAATTGTCTTATCATCGCTAAATGGCGACGTCTGCGCAATATTGGAAAAAACGCCATCCAAACACACAGTTCTTCGTGCAATATATTCAACTGTTTCTGGCCGACAAGTACGGGCAAAAATAAACATTAATAGCGGCGAGGTTGACATATTGAGTGCAGAAGAAATTGCGAAATGCCCAGTTACCTCCAGGGAACTAATCACAAAGAGTTATTGGGTATCACATTTGTAAACCACAGTTCTCTATGTTAATACATTCACCGTTTCAAATTAAAGTTCAGAACTAATTTTTTAAATTCACAATGATATTTGTTTATATTTAAAAAATGTTTTAAAAAAATGTGTAAAATTATGGTACTTTTAATATCACAAATGTCATATCACTGGATATTGTTCCATTTAAAATACTTTTTGTTTCAACTTTTTTTATATTGTGTTTACTTGTCAACTTTTAAAAAGCTTTCAGTTTCAAAGACATTCTTTAAACCAAATATGATAGCTAAGCTTAGTTATATATGTTTAAACCAAAATTTTTTATCAAAAATGTTGACGGGCGGGCGTCCCCGAACTTTTTGTTTGTAAAATAATGTAAAAAAATAATTTTGCTGGATTTGATGTGCATCTAATTTTATGTTATTTGTGCTACTCTATAATGCTATAATTATTCTGGAGTGCTACCGAACAAATAGGTAACACAGATACCTACATTATTGGAATAGAAAAGAGCTGAAAAACAATTCTAACCTCAAAACTCGAGGGAACTAAACCCAATTTACCACACGACGTAGTATCATATATTAAACATAGTATCACGTTGAACTCTATAATACTCAATGTATGTTTCAATAATTTTTTACCTTTTAGTGAATGTGTTTCTCTAGTTATTGCAAAAAAATTTGAGCACGGAAATTTTATTGAAAATATTTTTCTAATTTGTGCCAGATATTTCGTTCATTACGTCCGTTTGAGATTGATTAACAGAAGAGGTTAGAACATCCAAACCAACCCAAGCAAACCTAGCCAGAACTACCAGATTAACCTAAATAGACATAACTAACAACACTGACACAAACGAATGCAACTAATACGTCCAATTATGTAAGGAAATCGAAACGAACCTAAGCAACTCATCTAATCGAAATGAGCGTAACATCCCTGAAAGAACTTAAGCAGCACTACCAAACCCTGCAAATCAAAGAAAATATGACACTGAATCTGAAGCAAAGGATGGTAACCAGCATAACAAACCCAAAGAAACCAACCTGTACTAACCAACCCGAACAAGCATATCGTTTTTGTACTATGTCATTTTTCGAAAATACAGCGCCATCTAAAGTAAATTGAAAATAAAAATTTTAATTAAAACTTACGCACCTTCAAATGAGAATCTTAATCTGTTATAAGAAAATATAGGTTTCCATTTGAAATTTTAAAGTTAACCCACCTTTTGCCACTTAGGGTGAGCTAAATTTTTGCGGGGTCGCTGTTCACCCTCGAAAATAAAAAGTTTGTACCAAATGCATATTTTTCGTTAGATGCGTATTTCTTGAGACATTTCGATTTCGATTTCAAATGTAAATTGGACGACTGAAGATATACTTTTCGTTGTTTTTTGAACTTGAATTTGATTTTATTGTCGCTTCATAGTAATTTTTCCAAAATTCAAAGCATGTTTCCAGTTAATGTAACCTATTTAATGAAATTCTTTAAATAATGAAATATCTGTTGATTACAGAAAAAAATTAATTACAAATTGTTTTATGAGGAATTAAAGGCCTATCCAGAGTTCTTAAATTTTTACTTTTTTTCGGTATCAAGGTTGTGACACATCAAGAATTTTTTAGGACTGTCAACTGTCAAAATGAGAATAACAGATTTTTAATGTGGTTGGAAACTGACCTTAAGCGAATCCCAGTCCAAGGCTTTCGCGTTAGATGAACGGGTGCTGTAAGTAATTTGGGTGAATGATAAAATTTACTTGGAATAATTAGAAATATTATTGAAGAAAGGCAACATTTTAACTGTAAATGATGAAATCAGGTTTCTAAAAAAAAACAAAGTTTTCCAAGATTTTAAGAATTACAATGATAAAACTTAGGAAGAATTATTTAAATAATGTTTTTTTAGAGTTACATTTTCTTAATATCTTTTCTTACCAATTTTTTAACAAATAACGAATTTTTTTTGAAAAGAAAATTGCTGTATATATTCATAAATTTCTTCAGATAGCAATTTATAACTTTTAAATACAAAAAAATGTGTACAAGTTATTTACTCTGCCCATTGTGGAATATCACAAAGAATGACTCCTGTAAGCTGCCTTTACAAAATGTAATAAATGGTTAAAATACGTTGATTTGGAATATAAAAATAATTGTTTTCTAAAACACGAGCCTTTTGGATGTACTATGAAAACGACACAAGTTACAACTTGTTTGTCAAAAAAAAAAAGATAAGATTCAGGTTTTAATTTTCGATAAGCATACATATTTTTGTAAATACAATTTATTTTGAAAATTTCTATGGGCCCAATCGGTTGAATAAAAAAAAATTATGAAATTAATGAAATTGAACCCCTTAATGTGAAAATCATTTACAACTTGTTTTATACCAACATACGATTTGGTTCATACTTATAACAAAAATGTAATCTTGCACTTATTGTTTCAGAATTAGGTTCAAGGTCCAGGGAACCAACTGTTCGTGCCAGTTCGAGGTCCCCTACTCTCAGACAAACTTTTCTTACCGTGATTAAATGTAGATTTTAACATCTTGCATTTATTAGACTTATTCGCCTCAACAATTCACATCGGACATTCGAACTGCGAACACACTTTTTTCCTCTAGATAAACTAATTCGATTGAAAACAAGAAATTGTGCTCAAAATCTCATGCCAATCTCCCGCACTTCTACAAGTACCTTTCAAAACTAGTCTAATTACTTTAAATATCACTAAATTTGTATCACTGGATATTCTACTCGAGGAGCTGGTCATTCAGAAATTAGGAATTAAGACTGACAATAAGTTCCACTGGAATAACGAAGACTTCGTATAGATGTCCCTCGGGCTAAAAGCAGTTTTTTTGTGACTTCCCACGAGGCTCCATCGAAAAGTCAATAGCGCGGTAAGTGCCTACCGGTGCAGCGCGGCGTGGCAGGCTGGACACAGCCGAAATCGTATATGTATTTATTTAATGTAATTCATAACATTCTGACTATGTATTCGTCTATGCGTAGATGCAGCTTACACTCGCTTTCTGACTGAAGGCCTTTGTGGTCCTTATCTCTCATAAAGCCCTCTAATTCGATACCGACTCTGTCGTCGATGTCGTTTGTTTCCTCATCTTCCTGGAAATTCGTGCAAGAGTCGGCACAACAGTTGCGACAAATCGTTCAGCATATCAGTCCAGTTTTTCTACAAGTGCAGGATGCTTTACAACCTTCAGTGCAATTGCACGATTATTTTTCTGGATTCTTTCGATGTACGTTTTAAGAACTCGTATTGCTTTTTGCAGGTTTTCTTTTTTTTTTAATAGATTAACTAATATTATCTTGCCTTGTCTGTACAACGCCGAAGTCGTATCGTATTCACTGAATGCGTGAAGAAACAGAATGTTTTTGGCTTCTTTATGAGGGTGCTTGAAGCATGCTGCTTCGAGACAAGGCCTCAAGAAGTCACATCTCTTAAGATGGGTGCAGTATGGCGAATCGTTAGGCACAATAGGCCTCAGGGGAGGATACAGCGAGAGGAGGAACCAAACATCTCCTAGTTGTGAAAATTCCTGACTCACAGACGAGGGCTCTTGCTGTCCTCAACAACATAAGCTTCTAACACTTTGGAAATGTCAACTTTAAGGCTTGCATACTGTTGAAGAGAGTCAACGTCATTCTGCAGCTTGAGCTGAGTTTCAGGGATTTAATAGTGATAGCCACATATCTTAAGGTGGCTTGGGCGTTTGGTGCCGTACAATGTGGTATGGCACTGTGGGGGCTATCTATCATGCGATCAGTCGT
>JAAAKG020070960.1:0-17311 GCA_010014905.2 Druon quercuslanigerum
CTTTTATACTTAAGCTCATACATTAAAAATTTGAATAATTCAGGTGCACGTTTGCGCAGTCTTGAAAAATTTCGCCGAATTGTAACTAAAGCTTTGAGATGGACAACATTGAATCAACACCGATTTTTTTCTTGTTTGAATGTTTTTCCAAATTTATATAATAATATTTAAATATTTTATTAAATATACAATATTATAATAATAATTTATGTAAAGTTATAAAGAAAAGGACAAGTTCTATTTAAAAATTAGAAAATTAAATTGTATTTTAAATAATCAAATGAGGTAAGATATAGAAAAACATTCCAGAAAGGATATGCAGCTTTTCGAAAATTTGAGAAAATGTTATTAAATTATTTTTTGATAGAAATTGTTATTTGGTTATGTTAATCAAATGAAGAATAAAAGATTCCTGGTCACTAAATTCTTCAAACGGTAATACTTAATTCCATAAAAATTAATTTTATTTCTTAAAGCTCTCACTGAAATAAAAGTACCGTTTCCATGGCCACCAAGTTATCAAATAAAATAATAATTATCCGCGATTATATTAAAAACTAAGTTTAATGATTTTAAGTAATTATGAATTTCTTATTATGACTTGGAATAAGGTATGTCCTGTAGGATAGTTAAAAAAGGATCGAACAATTTGAAATATTATCATTTGGAACTAAATAATTAAATATTTTTGGAACATGATAACTCAATTTTGATAATTCTTGTACTTAAAATTAAGCGATGTTTGAAGCATTAGAATAAATAACGTTGGATTAAGAAAAAAATTTACATAAGACTCTTTTGGTGGTATGAAGCATGCCCCCAATTTGGAAAAACATTCAAACAAACAAGATCTGTGTTGATTCAATGTTGTCTATCTCAAAGCTTTAGTTACATTGCGGCAAAATTTTTTAGTGTGCAACCTAGTATGCATCTAGCAGATGCTAATAGAGAAGGTTTTAGTAACAATACAAAATTTTGGTTATCATAACTGGACATTTCAATTTTTTTCAGTTTATGAACCAGAAAGCGTAAATGTTCCATTTTTTCCCGGTTCTGAAAATTAGGGTTTAGGGAGGGAAAAAAGACATGGATTTCACTAAAAACATGTATCAAACTTAGCAAAAATGCTGAACGTATTCATGCCACGGAAATTATAAAATTAGTTCCAGGATCAGTGCTGCAGAATACATAAAGAAATAACATAAGATAACATAGAAAAGTTTATAAAAAAATAAAAAATATCATTGTCTTATCCATTAAATATAAACTATATATAACTTTTTCACCTGGGTAGTTGGTAACAATTAGGGCAAATGATTAAAATGTTTGTAAAAATGGGTAAAAATATTTTGATTATCATTAATTGATGGGATATTTCAGTATGCCTCTTCTCATAAAATGTAGATCTGAAGCCGAGAATGTGCTATCATCTCATGTTTTTTAAAAAAGCGGAAAAAGGGTTTAAAAATTAAAATTTTGTAACTTTGTGTGATTGCATATTTTCAAATTCACCTAAATTGGATCAACTTTTTTATTCTGAGAGTGTGCAATATAAATTATACTTAGATTTGAGAATTATATTATATTGAGTATTCTCACCGTGAATATGCAGAATAACCCCGAAGGTCAGAGGCAGAGCACTCATGTAGATCTTCATTGTTACAGCAGGATTTTCGGAACGGAGAGTGAGACTATTTGCAAACACTCACTGGTATATATGCTGATAACGGTTGGTTCTTACCGGTTATTACCACTGTCGGTTAGTACAAAGCCTTCAACATTTCTAAATCTTAGTATATGTGTAGACTATGTGGAAGGGGAGTAACGATATTTCTTAGTTGGAGCAAACTGCTAAAAATGAAAACCTCATTTCTTAGATCCGGGAGACTGTTCTTCTACCAATAAAAGACAGGTCTCTTCATGTCTCGCGGATGATTTATTATCATTACAAACAACCGCATTTGTAAAATATGTGTTTACCAACTTTTCGTCAAGCTATGAATTTGTGAAATCAAAGTTCAACAACTAATTTGAACCAGAAATATATCTAATAAATTATATAAAAAACACTTTCTCTACAAATCACCATATGGAAGCTTTTGTATATAAAGTTTAAAAAGTCATTTACAGTATTCTCTAACTTCGTGGCATTAAATAAAAATCTATTTTTATATCAATATATAAATTATATTTCGCAATACTGTACTAAGTATATATGTTTGGTAGAAAATTTATAGATTATGTTTGGAAATTAGTTTGTGTTTCTGTATAAACGGAGTATCATCAGTTGAAAATTCAATACTTTTCCTGAAAACTTGTCTTTTCTTTAGTCAAAAAGTTAATTGCTCGTAAAAAAATTCGTCTTCGTCGCCTGGAACCTTAATAGTTTGAAAACATATAGTATAGACCAAATGTCACTTTTGAAGGACGCGAGAGAAGTTCCACGGACCCTGAAGACTGTTTGGCAAAACGCTCAGGCATCATGCGGAACTCTCTTTTCCTTTTATATTTTGTAGTTTGGGACCACCCAAATAATGATATCCATGTGTAAATGTCGAGAAAAGGATACTTTTCTGCTGAATTCACTGTCTCTTTGATATTTTGTAGCTTAAGCCCTCCTGATAGATAATATTTATGTCATGCCCAACTCTCTGTTCATCCAATTAACGAAGGACAGCCCGATAATCAAGACAATATCAACACAATATCAGTGCACGATCCTGCCAATTACGGCTATACCGCAGTATTATACAGGCAGTTAAAGCCAGATTAAAGAATGATCAGATTATGTTGCGATCCAGCCAATGAAGGCAAAATCGAGAAGTGTTTACACCAGTTGTAGCAACGTTAGTCTATGGTTCGGTATTGAATGATGCTGTGGTCAGTAAGGACAACAATGAGAGTTAGTTTGATCAAACAAGACGAGTATTCGTATATCATTCTACTGTTCTCTTTAACTTGTATCCGCAATATTATTAATCATAGATCTGTATGGATACTTTACTATTAGCTGATGGCGCGCGTATCCTAAATACTATAATATGATTGCTACATGTGCACATGATCCGACTGTCCTGGCCCCAGTTTTGCAAGTATAGCAATACTATAATATTTTTTTATTGTTCTGCGCTTCATCCAGCTGTAGCTCTTGATCATCGGCTGCGTGAACCAATTTATCTTCTACATACGATATCGAGATCTGATATTTCGTTGCACGTCTGAAACGAGAATACATTCGCACTCTGATCAAACCCGTTCATCGACAAATTCGTCCAACTCAAAATCTTTCATTCGCTCGCTGGCATACTTATCTTGGATGTAAGCTCCTTCTATATTCAGCTCATAGATTCCTACTGTCAGTTTCTTCAGGTAATTCTTGTCCAACCAAGGGAACTGTGGTACTTAGTGTTTATTAAGATGAATCCATCTGGCACTCCTGGTATGCAGGTTATCAATTGTAATTCTTGCCTGGACGACGTGGGGTTCGCGTGATATTCGTAACATTGTTTGGGCTAAGTGTACGGTCGCTTTAGCCATCTGTATCCAAGGACGATACTTGTTAAATATTTTATGTGGCCATTGCATGCCTCTACGATCCACCGTGTCTTAGTGATTAATCTTCAGTCATTTGCTTCTTCTGTATCAAATTGCCTTTGTCCACGAACTAACAGAGGTGGAATTTTCTGCTTAAAATCAATATTCTTAAGAAGCGGTAGGGCATCACGATAATTACGGTCCACAATGATAATATCATCGTTTTCGAACCATTCTCGCAGCCCATTAGCATCTATTTCAAAATCATCAGTAAGCATGGCAGCATCGTTGTTTGAAGAGTCAGAAAAGAAGGGCAAATGAATTTCAAAAATATAGCCGTCTTGAGCTACAACTAAGGCTGGCCTAATTAAGTGCTGACCTTTATAAAGGATTAGGTTTGTCTAAAGGCTCTGAAATCGCTGGGTTTATGGATACATACACACGTTTCATCTATACAGGCAATCACTTTTTGAACTTCAGGAATTGGATTTTAAAGTTTATTTGTAAAGTCTGTTATATGTCTCTCTATATACTGCTCCCGTGTTATATCCGCCGAGAGAAAAGAAAATTAGAAGGGGCCCAGGCAGAACGACTAAGAGGAGGGAAATATCAAAGATGCAAGCTGAAATGTTGCAGCTACGTTCATCGTGGAAGCCCGAGAGAAAGAGGAAAACTGAATTAAGCAGAAACAGACTTTATGAGACTAAATACAAATTCTCAGCGAGGAATTAGCAGAGCAGCAAGCTGCTTCAACTGACGGGTCACAAACCAACAGCAAAATTAGTATAGACTTACTTGTACTAATAAAGAACTACCAATAAAATATGAATCAACAACTAAACAGTTGTAAACAACAACTGGTTGGCCGGCTTTAAAGGGCTGGAGATGGTCACTTCAAAAGAAAGTAACAATGTACCAAAAAAGTCTCACAGAGAGGAGCTTTTCAGGAAATTAGAGGAGAGAAAACTCAAGAAAACCTCAATTACAGTCAGGACTTTTGAAGCAGTTGGGAAAAAGCTCCGTAAAGAAATTCAGAGTTTAATTGGATAAAGAGCAGGACTTGAAATATAATTAATAGCAGTGATAGTTATTAGAGATGGAATACTAATGAGATGAGATTCCTAGAAATTTAAATATTTTCGGTTAAATATTGAACTATTTTCTAATAAATTTACTTTTTCTTGGTTAAAAATTATTTATTTTTCCTGAAAATATTATAATAAAATTCAATACTAAAAAATGTGAAATTGTTTTGTCAGTTCTATTACGCACAAAAATACAAGATTATTTGTCACTAGCCTCCGAGTAAATCTCAGTTCTTAAGGATGTTTACGAATTTAGCAACATTTATTTCTTTGATTCGTTCAAATTACCAAATCGGCATTCAGGAAAAGCGAAATTTTTTTTCGAAATTTACGTGACTCAGCTATCTTTTTAAAGAAAGATTATGCTTATGCATTCAATCCAGCCAAGTTTCATAATGTCTACAATGATTTGTTTTACAATTTGCAGGGTGGCTACATGCCCGGGAGAGAGCGGGTAATGAGTGGCAATTAAATTTTTTAAAAAGGAAATTAACTTCTGAATGCAGTAAAATTCAAGTTTTCATTATTTTAATAATTTTGATAATTTCAGAAAATTCAAGAGTTTTTTTAGTACAGAATTGAGATATTTAGTTGAAACGTTGTCTCCTTTAATTGAAAATTCAACTATTTCGTCAGAAAACACATGTTTTTTCAAATTTTTCTTTTGGTAGAAAATTGAAATGTTTTAGTTAAATATTCATAATTTTAGTTAAAATTGTATATTTTTGGATTTAGATTCAAGTATTATGAGTAACTTTTCAAATGTAATTTTGACATTTGAAATTCAATTCTTTAAAAGAAAGTTTAATTATTCTATTTATCGTTGAAAAATTATCATTCTAGATAAAAATTGAACAAATAAATTTTGTCATTAGAATTCATCTAATTTACTTGAAAGTTTAACTATTCGACTTAGAGTTGAACTACTCTAAAAAAAATTGGTTTATAATTTTCAAGTTTTTATTTTTATAAATTAATTTTAAGTGAATATGTTGAAACATTTTTACAGATTTTTAACATTTTTAAAGAAGAACTTTTAAGATTTTAATGCAATTTTGAATTTTTTTAGACAAAAAAAAATTTTAAAAACTTTAAACAATTTTTAAAGATCAGAAAGTTCATAAGGTTTAAAAAAAATTGAAAAAATAATTTTTATAAAATTCGTGTCAAAAATGTAAAATGATTTGTCACATTCAAAATTGAACTTCAAGAGAAAATTAAAACCGGTTTAAAAATCTTTTAAACGATTTTCTAAAATCAACAAAAAACAGTTTAAAGGATCTTAAAGCAAAATTTTTTTAATTGTGAAGAGTAAAAAATATTGAAAACCCCGATTTAGGTAAAGCAATATTTAGAAGATTCAAAAAGATTAAAAAATAATTTTAAACCTTAAAAGATTAAAAAAAAACTTTAAAAGCTTTAAAAGAATTTCGAAAATTTTCTATAGAATAAATCAATTTTATTAAAATTTATGGTAGAGTTTAGAAAATTTAAAGCAAATTATTTACATTTTAAATGCTTTTTTAAAATTTAAAGACAGATTGGAGTGAGTTAGAAATATTTTGCGGAATTTAGGACATTTTAATTAATTTAAAATATTTAAAGACGTGGGAAAATTTCAGAAAAATTATCAAATAATTTTTTATTTTATCCAAACGAATTGCGTGCTAACCCTGTAGGTTTTCTATTTTTCGTTAAAAATTCATACCTTTAAAGCGAAAATTCATTTATTTAAAATTTAATTTTTTTTTAAAGATTCGTCTTGATCGCTTTAAAACTTAACATTTCCGATGTGACTTTTTTTTATTTATTTACACTCTTTTCTTCAAAATTTAAATTATTGTGTTTTATTTATTAACTTTTTACTAAACATAAATTTTTTTGTAAATACATAAAATATTACACCTTCTGTTAACAATTAATTTTTTTTATCTAAGATTCATCAGATTGAGTAAAAAAATATATTCTTCTTTTGTTGAAAGTCCCCTTTTTTCGGTTAAAATTTAATTATTTGAAGTGAGAATGTAATAACACAATTTTGCATTAGAAAATCTGAAATTCTTGTTAGTTATATTATGCACACAAATGTGGCATTCTTTGCACTGCCCTTCAACTGAAGCTCAATTTTTATTGATGTGTATAAAATTATTATAAACATTTCTTCTTTCGAGTTTTTCAAACTTCTCATCGACATTGAAGAAAAGCGACAAAATTTTCTTCTAGATTTACCTAATTCAGCTTTTTTGAAAGAAAAATTATGCTTATACATGCAATCCATAAAATCTCCACGTTTTGAGATCCCCTGAGTCAGAAAAAATGATTTTTATGAAGGTGTCTGTCTGTCTGTAGTCTTTATTATTAAGGCACGATAACTTTTAAAAGAATGATCAGATTATATTCTGCTTTAGCACATTATTTGAAGACTTAAAAAGAAGGAAAGATTTCGTAAGCCAGCTATTTCGGATGAAAATTCAAAAAGTGAGCACACTTTCAAAATAGTTGAGACTTTTTTTGAGATTTCAAAATTTCTATGTACTTCTATCCATAGTGCTCGAAAACTAGAGCAATTTATCCTTATGACTTTTGTTCGATAAAATGAAAATGATCATCGTTGCAGAATTTTCAAAATATAAAAAACATACCAAAATGGCCATTTTTAACCAAACAATGCATGATATGAAAAAAGTCAAAAAAAAAAAACTTTTATTTTCCAATCTCGACGAATTTTTGAATTTTGTCCAAAAATTGAAAATTCAAATTTTGATCATACAAAAAATTAATCATTAATCACTTTTCGATAAGATGCATAGTTTTGATTTTCAGTCGTAAAAAATAAAATTAAAAATTAAAAAAATAAATTTTTCTAGGCACGACACCACCCAAGTAAAAATCCTTTGACTTAAGTTTCGCATTCTTGATGTCTTGAGTTTGTCTCCAAGAAATTGATGACTGGCAGTGTCTCATAACTGAGTCAAACGTTTATGGTGACGAGAGGTAGGACAGCTTTTACTTGTCTCAAGTCGAGCCTTTTTTAGGCTAAAACGAAGAACGTTTATTTTTCAAAGCTCGACAAGATTACTATGAAAAATTTTCGAATTTTGTCGAAAAGTTGATAATTAAAATTGTAATTATACAAAAAATAATAATAAATCATAAGTTCTTAAGACGAGCCCTGTCTTTGAGATGGTCGAACCTTTTTCGACTCTCAAATTTATTTTTAATAAAAAAATTCAGATTCTGTGGGTCTAAATAAGTATAAATCGTTAGAGATATGTGAAAACAAATCAACATTTTCGGTATTCTAGTCAAACATGTATAATACAAATGAAAATCCGTAAATGAATATACAGGATTATTTAATCATTAAAAAAGATTAACTTTTGTGACTGCTGTGATATCTGACCTCCAGAGTTCCAAGTAGATACATTGTGACACGACAAAGTACTTTTTCATCTAGAGAGTTTAGGAGCGCAATCCCGAAAGCACCAGAGGCTGTGAGGCGGATCGTTTGTCCCAAAATTGATGTTCGAACATCTCTGTACATCGGGCATTCTACTAGTAAATAAAAAAGCGTCTCTTCCACTCACAGATTACAAATTAAACAGATTTGCCCTTTACTGAAACCTAAGCTAAGTCCACCAGCAGAAAAGCTCCCTCTTACAGCTCCCCGTGAGAAGCATTTGCGCAAGAACTCCGACAAACTTCAAAGGAGCATCATTAGTCAGGCACTCGTCATCCATTGAATGAACACAAAGATAGGGATGCACCTGTAGGGATTTGGACTGCGCCAACCTGCGCATGTCCACCCCCTGGAGGTGAACCTCGAATTTATTTAAAATTGTCTCTTTACGTGCCTGCGAGGACTGCATGTCCAATCCAGGGCGCAGGTCCTCTTGTCCGCACAACGCTATAAGATATTTTAAAATGTGAAACCCAGTTAAATTTGGAAAAATCAGAGTCTGAATCTGCCAGGTTCTATAGGCGTAACAGTCAAATTCTTGAAAGTCTCTCTTCCTCCGTTCCCAGCACTCTCTTCGACCAGTTAAATACCATTTTTAATATATTATAGGCATTCGGACTTTGTCTAACTCAACTATCAGTGCATATCCCGGAGTGTAAGGAGGAAGCCCAAGCACTTTCTTTAAGATAGTGGTTTGAATAACCTCGACTTCCTCACAGTATCTTAGTCCCTAAATTCCTATGGCATAGAGCAGAACATTAGCTTAGAGACTTTGAAAAAGAATAAATTTTGAGCGCCAGAAATCTGCTTTGGAGTTACGCAGCATATGCAAAGTTTCCGCCGTAGCCATTATTGTGGCAGCCATTCTTTTATTACAAGCCAGTGTAAAGGTACCAGAGCTCAAAAATAGTTTCCCTACACATTTATATTGCCTGACCAGCTCGAGCTTTGTGTTATTGAAAGTTAAACTCGGAATAGGTTACCTCCCTCTATGAAAAATCATGGTCTTGGTCTTGAACGTATTAATCTCTAAAAAATTCAGATAGAAATAAACGATCGAGATTCCCTTTGCTCCTCGGTTCCGAAAAAGATTTAAAAGGTCCGGATAGAGAATCACTGATAGAACCGTTCCTGTATCGACGACAGTCTTCGGACGAAGAAGCTGATTCGGACCCTGAACCAGTTTTCTTAGGGTGTCTGCCCCTCTGATTCCTAACTGTGTCCTTCGTCTCAAGGTATGTCGCCAAAGAACAATAAGAAGGGCCAGCAAACATGGCACTAATATCGTCAGATGATATAATTTTCCCTTCGAATTCTAAGTGGTTCACTTTCAACGTAACTTTAAATCCTCTATCCCTTAAGCTGCTCTGCTTCAGCATGAGCTACCTTCACGCCTGCCTTTAAAGATTTGACCAATTACTGGAGACTATCAGGCCCATTGCCATGAAGGTCTTCGATTTTTCTAAAACCTGAAACCTTTGAGATGGAGAGCCCAGCCTAATCAACACCGGTCTGACACCAGTCTCATTTCAAAGACGAAAAGCAGATTCCACCACAACAGATTCTACTTTAGCTTTTGCAAACAAACCTTGAACAGATGAGAGTAGGTCGTTATTGCATGAATTAGTGCTGTAAGGATAAAGTGATAAAGTGCTGTAATCAGCTCCTTGAGCTTATGCAGAATCACATTTTTTGCACAGACATCCATTCAGAGCTGCAAAACCACTTCTTTCAACAGTTCCATCCGTATTCTTCTTTTCCAAATCACGGTTTCTTAATTTCAAAAATTCCGTTTCTCTTCTCAGAAGGCCTAGTTCGCCTTGAACCTGAGCAACATCTGCCCTTCAGGGCAGCTACATCATTTTTGGTGATCAAAGTATCCTCCTCAGTGGAAGTTAGAAGGGTTTCAAATCGCGATACGTCAGCAGAAGTCATACCAGGAGCACCCATTCTTAGTACGAACCTGGACCGGTCAGCAGTTCGCCAGACTGAGAGTCAATGTTTGATATACCTCATATACCTCAATTTTCACCAAGAAACACACAACAAAATTCATGCAAAAATCATACCACCAAATTAAAACGCAGCTAAACCCCAGCCTCGCACCTCACCCTCAAAAACTCACACTCAATTTCAGTCAGAAAAAAACACTATAGGCGAAAATGGACCAAGAAAAAACGCGCGCGAACAGTAGGAAGTTTGAGTTATTTTTTTCGAAAATTCGTTTTCTTCTATAAAAATTATTACTGTTGGTCTAGTTGAATATTTATTAACATTATTTCATTAATTTTTAATTATTTAAAAAATAACTTTGTGTAAATACCTAAAAACTGATTAACCAATGTTGTTAAATCTGCCAGTAGACCAATAGTATTAATATGTATTACAAAATTTAAAAAAATATAATTAATTAAACAAGGTTGATAAAGATTCCACTAAAGAACTATTTATTATTTTTAACAAAAAAAATACTTAGCCAAATTCCATTTATCCAAATAATTCAAAATTAATTTTTTGGGATCGAAACGTAAATTTAACATTTAATTTTAAAATTGAAATATTTAATTTTTACTCATTACTCATCTCATTATTTACTTAAAAGTTTTATTACTAGGTTTACATTTGAACTAATTTGTAAAATATTCATTTTATTTGAATGCTTGAAATAGTTTTACAACAAATCTTTGATTCTTTTGCTGATTAATTTTTACCTAAATATTTAGATTCTTATTCCATAATTAGTTAAATATTAAACGTTTTTAGCTATAAAATTACCAGTTTCATTGCAACAGTTGAAAAACTTTGCTAAAAGTTAATTTTATCAGTTAGAGATTTAATACTTTGTCTAAAAATGTAAATGCTTACTTGAAAATTTTTTGAATAATTTTTTTAAATTGAAAATATCACTATTTTATAATTTAATAAAATTTACCGTTTTTTAAAATTGAATCAACACCTAAGTTTAGAACTAATGTATGCATTGTGTTGTCAATCGTGTTTTGTGCTAAAACTGTAACTTTTTTTAAACAAAATTTAAGTACTTATAGTCTTATATAAGTAAAAAGTTAAACGAATTAAAAAAAATTATTTTATTACTTAAATATCCCTCCCTCTGGTTAAATATTTAACCAATTTGCAGAAATTTGTGTTGTTATTTTCTTATTTTAGTTTTCAAATGCAAATTTAACCGCTCTATTTTTTTTTTAAATTCAACTGTCTTCAAAGAAATTTGTCTTTTTGATTCAAAGATAAAACAATGTATTAAAATGATAATGTGTTTTTGGTAGAGATTTAAATATTTTGTTATAAATTCGTCTCTTTTAAATAACCAGACTCTTTTTGGATTAAAAATAAGAATATTTTTGAATTGAAATAGCAACTAATATATTTTTTGTTAGGAATTCATTTTTTTTTATTGAGAATTCAGCTACTTGATGGAAGCTGCACTTCGTTCTTATTTTTTTTTAAGATTCATGACTTAATTAAAATCAATCCTGTAGGTCGCAAATTTCAAAATGATTATACAAAATTAACTATTTGGTAGAATTTTGAACTGCTTAGATTAACATTTGTTTTTTAAAAATTCATTATTTTATTTAATATTTCATGTCTTTGGTCAAGAATTATTTTTTTGGTTAGAAAATTAATCTTCTTGTTGCGAAATTTGTCAAAAAGGTTTGATTATTTTACTTCATAGTTTACTGCTTTAATTTGTTCTGTTAAAAAAATTTAACGGATCCTATAAAGTTATTTTAGTTAAAAATTCATCTTGTTTGGTTTAAAATTCAACTACTTGTTTGAATTTGAACTCTCTTGTCAAAAACTCTTTCTTTTGTTAAAGGGTAATCGGTTTAGTCAAAAATAAAACTCTTTTGCTTGAAAATTAAAATATTTTACTGAAACTTCTTCTTAAGGTAAAATAATTTAACTGGTTGGTTGTAAGTAGACATTTTTGTTAAAAAATTCCATTTTTCGGGTTTGAAATTAAAAACTTGGTAGAAAATTTATCTGTTTCGTTAAAAGCTCGAATTTTTAGGCAGAAAATTATTCTATTTCGTGGACAATTCATATTTCAATTTAAAAAATATAAATTTATTCAAAAATCTGTCTTTTCCGTTAAAAAATTCAACTTCTTGGTAGAAAGTTCGACTACTTTGTTTATAATTTATTTTGCTTGTATGCTTCACCTCCTTGGTTCAGAATTTAATTATTTTCTTAAGATTTTGTAAAAATAAAAATTAATTTTTTATCTATGAATTTGAATCTGAGTTTCTCGGTCAATATTAAAAATCTAAAATAGTAAAATTTTACTATTAGTGGATATTAGTGAAAAATTACTTATTTCATTATTCGTTATATTTAATAATTCGATAGAAAAAAACAACTAATTCATGATAACATATTATTGGAAAAAGAGCAGAAAATATTGTGATTCTTATAAGTGCACGTCACCTTCTCAAACATTCCGTAATTGCCAGTTCTTGCTTTAGAATGGTAAAATTATACTTATTTACATAACTCATTATTTTACTAAACCTTGTTGAAACAACATTTTTTTTATTTTGAACCGCCTACATTCATAATGAAAGCATCTAAGAACGTGACATTTTAAGTTCTTCAATCTTTTGGAAAAGAGACTTTTTAAATTCAACCAATATTAAGCTCATGTACATGGAACTGACATATTTTAAGATTGAAGTTTTCGAATAAAAATTAAATAATTCTGTATTTTTTTCATATATTTTAAAACAAATAAAAAATTTTATTACCTCTTCTTTTTTAATGTTTCTGAATATTATTCATATGAGAGGAACATTAAATCGTAAATCATTGTTTAATTTGATGTAATAATTATGTTCTCTACATTTTATTATCACAAAATATTTTGTAAGCTTTTTACATTTTTAAAGAGAATAATTCAGAAAAACATTACAAGCTTTTTAACGATTATTAAATATTTAAAAAGATACAACTTTTTTAAAGGTTTCTAGAAAAATTTTTGATCGTTTAGGCGATATGTGTGAAACAAGAATATGCAAGAGTTTGAGACAATTTTTTTTTAATTTGTCATAATTAAAACATTTTTTGATAACAGAATTTTGCACGGAGTCAAGAAAACGAAAAAAATATGCTTAAGATTGATGGAATATTTTGAGATCATTATGTTTTTATGAATTCTGAGAACAAATTGGAAATAATTACAAAACTCTTAATTATTAACTTAAGGTGAATTTAAAAAATTGCAATGCAATTTTCTCAATTGTACAGTATTAAAAATAAAATCAGCAAACATTTTAATCATGTTTAATGATTAGAAAGTTTAGAAGGTCTAAAAATTTAAAAACAATATTCTAAAGTTTCGCGTAAAAATTTTGCATTGTTTTTTAAATTAAATAATCAACTTCGAAAGAAATTCAAACAAATTTTTACACCATTGTAAACAATCTTGAAGATTTTCAAAAAAAGTGTATAATATGTTAAAGCAGATTCTTTCAGGCTGGTAACATTAAAATACCTAAAGAAAAAAGTCAAGTAAACTCAAAATACATTTAGAGGACTTGAAGATATTCAAAAATAATTTTAAACTTTAAAAGATTTAAAAAATAAAGGGTATTAAACACCATAAAAAAACTTTACAAGCTTTACAAGAGTTTTGAATGGTTTCAAAAAACTAAATTTTTTTTTCTTCAAAATTTACATTTTGAACGATTTTCCAAATTTTAGAATTAATTTGAGCCAGCTAAAACTATTTTTTAAAATTTGCTGTTTTCTTCTAAAGTTCTAAAGTCCTAAATATAGCTTGAAAAGTTTTGAAAATTTTCCTAATATTTTGTAAAATCCTATAATGTGAAAAAAATTTCTTTTTTGATTCTTCTTTAAAACATGCGACATATTTTAAAAACTTTTTTCAATTTTACGATAATCTTATAAAAATTATGTTTATAAATTTAAAACAAAAACTAATAATATTTACTTTCTTGTTCTGAATTCTCAACATTCAATACCCAAAAACGAGTTTAAAATTTTTAGATTTTCATTAGTAATCATGATAAGTAATTTCAATATGTGCATTACTAAAAAAAATATTTAACAAGCATTCGAACCTAAATGAAAATATTATTTTATTTATTTTAAGATATAAAAGATTAAATTTGTACCTAGCGTACTTGCCTTCGTAAGAATTTGATTTCCTTTAAACTTTCATAAATTCCTGAATTAAAAGAGAACATAAGCATACTTGTATAAGAGTAAAAAAAGAGTACACGTTTGATTAATTTCACTACAATAAAAAATTATTATCGGCATAACGAAATAAAATAAAATTTTCAAGTTTTGCTTTTTTTATAACATTGATTCATTAATGTTTACTTGTTTAAACAAATAAAACTTTTAAAATAATTTTCTATTGAAAACTCGTTATTTCCTTAAAAATTGTTACTATTGGTCTACTGAAATGTTACTTAACATTATTTCATAAATTTTCATTTCTTTAAACAAATCACATTTGTTTCAATAATGTCGTTTCAATTTTTTTGTATAAAAATTATTAATGTGGGTCTAGTAAAATATTTATCAATATTGGTTTCTTAATTTTTAATTATGTAAAAAAATTATTAGTTGAATAGTATTATTAGTTGAAAATAAATAATTTGTTTGTTCAGTTATTGAAAAATATTTGAAAATAACCTACCAGTTAAACGAATTTGTGAAAAAAAAACTTTTTTTACACAAATGGAATTTGTTTAAATATCAAAAAAATTAATTAACCAATGTTGGTAAGTATTTCACTAACCAATAATAATAATTAAAATTTTTTGGTTAGAAATCATCTTATTCAAACAATGTTGATAAGTATTACCCTAAAGGAATACTAATAATTTTCAATGAAAAAATTATTTCAACAAATTCTCTTTGTTTAAATAATTAAAAGTTACTGAACTAATGTTAATAAAGACTACAATAGACTGATAGTAATAATTAAAAAAAAACGAATTTTCCAAACAAAATTGTTTAAACAAATTCTATTTCTTTAAAAACTAAAAAAATTAATTAAAAAAAGTTAATCAATATTCCACTAGGCTAATATTATTAATTTTTAGAGGAAAAACGAATTTTTGAAAAAAAAATTTGTTAACAAAGTCCATTTGTTGAAATAATTAAAAATTAGTTAACCGATAAAAAGAAATATTCCGCTAGACACATATTATTAATTTTAAGTAAAAAAAAAACAGAATACGATGTTTAAAAAGTTAATTTCATGACAATTTCTGGATTTTGCATTTGGGGTGGCATTTCACTTTCTTTGTCATAATCCTCATCACTATTCACCTAATTTTCATTATTTAATCAATAACATGAGGTGAATTGTGTTTAAAAATTTTTTTAGTATAACTGTATTGCCGATTTAAAATATTTTAAAACACAGAATTTAAAATAACTTTTAAAATAAATTTCAATTTTGAGGTTAGCTTTCAGTTCAAGATAAATATTCAATACGAATTAATCATTTATACTTACCCTCGATCACATCATGAAATTTGTTTAAAGCAGTAACATTCAAAGTTTTCGAACTCGTGATGTACTAGGCTTTGGCATATTATTTATTGTATTATACACTTAACTCAGGTTATACCCATGAGTTTTATCAAAAATAATACACTTAAAGATATTCTAATGAAGCTTAATTTGATATCTGTAAATGAAAAAATATTATGTTGAGACGCATCAAAATATGGGGAAAACGGATGAATAATTTTATAAAATTTGAGAATTTCTCTATTAATTTAAATAATAGTAGCCTAATAATAACAAAAAAACCTATTTTCTCATCGGAATTGTAATATAAAACAAATACATATAATTCTTTATTTATGAAAGTAGGTCTTAATACTTTTATATTACACGACTTTTTGTTGAAAATTCGTTGTTGCTGATAGTTATTTAATTTAGTAAATAAAAAATGTCTTTATTGAAAGAAAATTAATAGTTTTCGTTTAAAATTCTTCTACCTTGCTGAAAATAAAATTGTTCAATGGCTCAGATATGCATTTAGAGCGGTTTTGTTGTAAACTGGCGAAACGCCAGAAGTCTAGAAAAAATTGTCAGCAACAGTAATTTTTTTTTAATGGTCCTAGTTTTTCTATATACAACCTGGAAAAAATCATACAGCTTCTTCAATTCTTATTTTTGGCTTTACTATGCCGCATGTAGAAACCTTTACATTTTCGATCTGGTGTGCATCCTCACATCGTACCAGCTCACGACTCGTTCAAAAAAAAAATCGTAGAAAATTCTAGCCGGGTGCCCGTTGTTCTAAGAAATATTTTTACGCTAGCGCTGATGTCAAACGTGTACAAAAATTAGGTTTTGGAGACTTCCCAAAACGAGCTGGAAGTCTAAGGAAATCTGAAAAAATTTACAGACGTTTTTTAAGGTGTCTAGAATGCAACGCAGTTTTAAAAATTTTTAAATCTCAAATTGTTTGCTGATGACAGACCGTTTTCCGCAAAATCTTATCTTGGATAGAATATAGGGAGCTGGTTAATGGCTTGAAATGTGCAGTTTTGCAACTTGATTGAAGTATACTTTAAAAAAATTAAATAAGATCTACATTTCGCGAAATAATCCTTCGAGTTCTTCGTCGTCAAGTGAGGGCGAAAACCTGTCAGATAATACAGAAACTTCAAAAAAGACAAACCTGGTGACCCTAAGGATCCCCCAGATACCAACGCACCAAAAGGTTTAGAAGATAAGACTCTCCAGGCTATTGGAAAACGACACTTGAATGACAAGGTCACTCTACCTCCAATTCATGAGGTTATCGTCGTTCGTTGGAAAGACATACTCAAAGAGAGTCTACCAAAAGAAGAGAAAGTGGATCTTCTTAAAAAATATCCACAGCCAGAAAACTGCGTCTTTGTTGAACCTCCCAAATTGAATTTAGAGGTCAAAGCGTCTCTCCAGGAACCAGTCCTAAATAGGGATGGTCGTCTATTAGCTAAACAAGAGAAGCTTCCAGTTTGTTTGGCTGCAGTGGCTCCCTCAATTTCAGCTCTTTCTAATAATGAAGAGGTTGATAACTTGAAGTTATTAGAAAGTCTCAGCGATGTTAGCCGTATCCTGGTGGATCTTTAAAGGGACGAATCACTTACCAGGAAATCTTTAATTCTATCCAACATTAACGCTTCTTTTAGAGATATTTTGAGTTCTACAATTATTGACGAATGGCTTT
>JAAAKG020070971.1:0-17311 GCA_010014905.2 Druon quercuslanigerum
GGTATAAAATTGAACTTTTTGTAGAAAATTCGTTTTGTTTAATGAAAATTAATCTTCTTATTTAAAAATTTTACTATTAGGATAAAAATTTATGTATGTTTTTTTTTTAAATTTTTAGCGAAAAAGTAATCTCCTTGGTTGAAAATTCGTTTTTATTCGTTCAATAAACAAAATTTGTATTTTTGATTAATCTAACTACTTTTGTATGAGAGTGAAATCTTTTTGTAGTGAAATCTCTTTTGATTAAAAAATAACACTTTTTTTGGTTAAAGATTCATAATTTTTGTAGAAAATGTATTTTATTTTTGAACAATTTTTTAGTGAAAAAGTAATCTTCTTGGTTGAAAATTCGTCTTGTTTCGTTCAATTAAAAAAAATTAATCTGTTTTTGTTAAAAATTAACTTCTTTGTTGAAAATTTTTGTCAACAAATTCAACAATTTAATTTAATATTTATGTATTTTACTGAAAACTTGTATGTTTTGGTTAATCTAACTGTTTTTATATCAAAGTAAAATCTTTTTGTAGTGAAATCTCTTTTGATTAAAAAAATAACACTTTTTTTGGTTGAAGATTTATCTATTTGGTATAAAATAAAACTTGTTGTAGAAAATTCGTTTTGTTTAATGAAAATTAATCTTCTTATTTAGAAATTTTACTATTAGGTTAGAAATTTATGTACATTATTAAAAAAAAATTTTTCAGTAAAAAAGTAATCTTCGTGTTTGAAAATTCGTCTTTTTCGATCAATTCAAGTGTTTCTGATGGAAAATTTCTTTAGCTAAAATATCAACTATTGTATTTTTAGTTGACAATTCATCTTTTTTGTTGAAAATCGACTACTAGGTCAAAGATTGAAATACTTTGTTAATTCATAAAAAAGTAAAAATTTACCAATGACACCCCCCCCCCAAAAATAACAAGCAAATTGTCTGAATTAGCGGACAATTGTGAGACAATAGCATATTTAGTGTGATATTGTTCCAAAATCGTATCCTTTTTGGACAAGAACAAAAAAGAGGAAAGAAAAATGAGAAAAACGAAAAATTCTTAGGTATCAGTAAAAGAGCATCGTGGTTTTGTTGCTGTTCCTGCCTGCTCAGAGATTTTTTATTTTTTTGTTTTTTTATTTTATTTATATTTTTTGCCTTGACAAGTGTGCTGTATGGGTGCCAAAATGTTGGTGATTATTTTTTACAAATGTTTTTTTTTATTTGATAATAGTACAGATAAAAAGGACGAAAGAAATAAAAAAAGAGCGAATTAAGGAGATTTGTTGGTTGCCTTCTCATTTTTTTTATATTTTGTCCAAAAGGGAAAACAAAAACAATATTTCTATTCTTTGTTAGGAAAAAATTGTTATCTTTTTCCAAATTTCAATAGGAACATTCTATGGTGGTTGTCCAAATTTGGTTGTTGGATTCTTGGTTTCATTTTCAGGAATTCTGCAAAGTAATTTGATTACTGGACGTTAAATATCTTTAATAATATTATTATTATAATATATTATTTAATATTATTTATTTATTTATTTTTTACTTTTCTGAAACCTTTCAATTTCTTTTGAAATCCTACGAATCCCGAAAATATTGTAAAACCAATTCTTAAAGTATTCGATTAATTTGAACATTTTAATTCCTAAACAATTTAATTAAACACTGAAAAAAATGTTGGGTTAAATCAACCAGAATTCTGGTTAAATATGCCCTTACTATTTTTTCTAGTTAAAGTAACCAGAATTCTGGTTAAATTAATCAGAAATTCTGATTTAAAAAAATAGAATTCTGATTACTTTAACTATAAAAACTATTAAGGTCTTATTTAACCAGAATTCTGGTTAATTTAACCAGAAATTTTTTAGCGTAAAGTAACAATTTTTTAAGAAAGAAATAATATTTCCATGTCCTGTCAGACTTTTCTGTTTAAAAACAACAAGTTTTTATGGATTCCAGAAGAATTAAAAGTGACAATAGGAAAGAAAGGAAATGTTTTCAAGTATCTAATTAGGCTTTAGAAATAAGGAATTCTCGTTATTTCTATGAGGCCAGTTTTGAAGGAAATAATTGGTATATCATTTGCCCAAAAAAAAATAAACAGAAGAAGAAGGTCGCCTGAGATCATGGTAAAGTCAAGATTCCTGAAGACGATCTTGCCAAGCAGTTGCGGCTAATTCGTCGTCGAATAAAGTCAATTATTTCACCGGTCAAATTGTGGACAATTAAGGTTTAAAATAATTTTTGAGATGTGAATGTAAGTAGGAACTAGTGTCGTGAAGTGAAAATTTCGCGTGAATGATAATGTGTTAATTATAGATTTTCTTGTAGATTGTAAAATGTTTGCAAGATATTAAGTCTATACGTGAAAAAATACTAAGAAACAGACTAAAAAATTATAAAATTAAAGTATTTTCTAATTATTTGGAAAATCTAGAATTATAAAATAGATACTGACTAAAAAAACCAAATGGTCTAGGGTTTTTTGCATCATTTTCAAGCATTTTAAGGATTTCTTGCTTTTTATTTTATTAACTTTTAATCTTTTGTACTTCAACTTCATAAAGATAAGTTTTTTAAATAGAATTGTTCTAAATTGAAGTTGGTTAAATAAAAAATAATTATATTTAAATGTTTGAATATCTATGAATTTGAAAAGAATAAATTAGATTTAGAAGAAATTAAACACAAGTTTAAAAGCGTTTCCTCCAACACTTTGATCATTTTTCAAGGGAGAGAAAAACCGTTAACAAAAATCGAATTTTTATTTTGCATGCAAAAATAAAAACAGAATTTCAAGATACATAAGGGATGAATTAAAGCGTGATAATTTGGACCCAGAAATATCATTAGGTTACAAAAAAATCGAGGGGGAATTTTTTTCGTTTGCAGCGCATTTTTTCTGAAATTTGGACGGTGTTTAAACATTCGATTTCCAATTACGGACAAAATTATATAGTTATTAAAATTTTTTTTTTTTCGAGGCACTGATGTCCTGGATTAAGTCGTGAAAAGTTTAATTGAAATAGTTCAGAGAAATGCAGGAGAAATTTTATTTTTGTCGGGAGGCATGATTCCTAAACTTTAGACGGCGATTTAAATTCTTATTTTAAATTAGAAAGCAGTAAATGCAAAAAATTGTTAGATTGTTGAGTTGCAAAATTTTATAAAGAAAATGAAAAAGTTTGAAAAATTCGCAAAATTATTTATCATATTTAATTAGGAAAAATACTATGGAGACTTTGATTTAAGCTGAACATATTTCATATTCGACATATTCATATTTTTCAAAAAAAAGTGCCAAACATTTTTTGCACCATTTCAAAAAATTGTAAAATGAAGAAAAATTCTGTTTTTCATTATTATTTTCATTATTTTTCATCATTATTATTCCTATAGAAAACCTGAAATCTCTTGAGCTACTCTTAAAAATTTTCAGAAGATTTGACAATCTTTTTAAATTCTTTGAAATCTTTTATAATTTCTATTGAAATCATCTCTAGAAATCGCTGAAATCTGTAAAAATCGGATTGATTAAAAAATCACGAATAATAAAATTTTCGAAATTATGAAACTACCGAAACATAAAAATATAAAAACGCCGAACCGGAAACTTCCCGAATAGTTTATAACATTACCGAATTGGAAAAATCCTAAAGTTAAACATTTAAAATATTGATGTTTGTTAAATATTATTTATTCAATAAAATTCAGGGATCAAATAATTTGATCAAAGAAACTTTTTTAATGTTTGAAGTTATTTCAAATTGTCTTACATTTAAAAAATTTTAAATTTTTATTAAATAATAAATAAATATTATCCCAAATCTTTGCGAAATAATTAAAATTTTCGTGAAATCTTTCGGAAATCACTGAAATCTTTGCGAAATATTTAAATTTATTTTAGAAATATTTGATAATATTTTTGAAATGATTAAAATCTTTGGAAAAACACTGAAATCTTTGCAAAATATTTGAAATGTTTATAAAATAGTACAAATACTTTTTAAATATTTGTTACATTTTTTAAATTGTTGAAATCTTTGAGAAATCATTGAAGTCTGAGAAATATTTTTAAACTATCCCAAATCTTTGCAAAATATGTGAAATCTTTGTGAAATATTTCTCAATATCTTTGAAAATCCTTGCAAAATATTAAAAATATTTTTTAATTATTTGATAATATTTTTTAAATTGCGTAAATGTTTGTGAAACGTTTTAAATCTGTCCGAAATCTTTGCGAAATATTTCGTATATTTTTTAAATTATTTTAATCTTTAGAAAATCATTGAAGCCTGTGAAATCTTTGTGAAATATTTAAATATATTTTAGAAATAATTGATAATATTTTTGATAATATTTAAATCTTCGAGAAATCATTAAAGTCTGTGAAATAGTTTTACTATATCCCAAATCTTTGTGAAATATTTAAAATTTTTGTGAAATCCTTCGGAAATCTTTGAAATTTTTTCGAAATATTTAAATATATTTTAGAAATATTTGATAATATTTTTGAAATTATCGAAATCTTTGGAAAATCACTGAAATCTTTGTGAAATATTTTTAATCTATCCGAAATGTTTGCGAGATATTTGAAATATTTATAAAATATTTTTGAGCCTACTGAAATCTTTGAAAATAATTGAAATCTTCGGGAAATCATTCAAATCTGTGAAATCTTTGCGAAATATTTAAATATATTTTAGAAAAAAATGATAATATTTTTTTAATTATCGAAATCTTTGGAAAATCACTGAAACCTTTGTGAAATATTTTTAATCTATCTGAAATCTTAAAAATTATTAAGAATATTTTTGAAATGATTCCAATCGTTGTGACTCATTTAAATCTTTTTGAAATCATTTTAATCTGTCCGAAATCTTTGCGAAATAGTTGAAAGCTTTATAAAGTATTTAGAATACTTTTTAAATATTTGGTATATTTTTGAAATTATTTCAATCTTTGGGAAATCATTGAAGCCTGTGAAATATTTTTATATTATCCCAAATCTTTGCAAAATAGTTCAAATATTTGTGAAATCCTTCGGAAATCATTGAAATATTTGCTAAATATTTAAATATATATTTTAGAAATATTTTATAATATTTTTTTAATTATCGAAATCTTTGGAAAATCACTAAAATCTTTGTGAAATATTTTAAATCTATCCGAAATCTTAAAAAAATATTTAAAATATTTTTGAGATGATTGAAATCTTCGAAAATCCTTTAAATATTTTTAAAATCTTTTAAATCTGTTCGAAATCTTTGCAAAATATTTGAAATCTATATAAAATGTTTAGAATACTTTTTAAATATTTGGTATATTTTTTAAATTGTTCAAATCATTGAAAAATCATTGTAGTCTGCGAAATATTTTTAAACTATCAAAAATCTTTGCGAAATATTTAAAATCTTTATTAAAAATTTAAAAAACTTTTTAACTATTTGTTATAGTTATAAACTTCTTAAAATCTTTGTGAAATAATAATAAAATATTTTTGAAATTATTGAAATCTTTGGAAAATCTTTGGAAAATCTTTCAAAATATATGATATAGTTTGGAAATTGTTTCAAATTTTGGGACATTCTTGAAATATTATGGAAATCAGTGATTTCTTTGAAAAAATCTCTTTAATCTATCCAAAATCTTTGCGAAATATTTTTAAGCTTCGTAAAATCTTTAATATTTTTTGAAAATCATTCAATTCTTTACGAAATAATTAAATATATTTTCGAAATATTTAATACTTTTTTTTAAAACGATTGAAATCTTTGTCAAATCTTTTAGATCTATTCAAAATCTTTGCGAAATATTTGAAAACTTCATTAAATATTTAAAATATTTTTTAAATATTTGTCATAGGTATGAACTTCCTAAAATCTTTCTGTAATAATAATAAAATATTTTTGAAATTATTGAAATCTTTGTGAAATCTTTGGGAAATCATTAATATTTGATATATTTTGGAAATTGTATAAATCTTTGGGGCATGCTTGAAATCTTTTGGAAATCAGTGATTTTTTTTTTAAATCTCTTTAATCTATCCAAAATCTTGGCGAAATATTTTTAACCTTTGTAAAATATTTGATGTCTTTGGAAAATGATTGAAATCTTTATAAAATCCCTTTGAAATGTTTACAAATCCTTGCAAAATATTTGAAATGTAAATGTTTAGCAATGTGTGTGAAATTATTTAAGTATATGGCAATATAAATTCTACCCCTGTATTTATTATTTCTGCCCTTACCGAGACAAAAAGGGCTCCACCGCTTCTAAAATCATATGAAACGTTCTTAAATTAAATAAAATTTTCTGTAAAATTTATAACGAAATGTGGGAAAATAAACAGAGTTTTTTTCTAAAGAAAGGGTGTTACAGTAATTAAAACACCCCTTTTTTCAACACTTGGAATATGTCGAAACAGTATCGAGAAACATTTTTAGAGTTTTTTTTATTTTACAAGATTTTACTAAAATCACGATAAATCTAAAAAAGTCTAAAAATCTTTTAAAATTGAAGTTTAAAATTTGTTTCATTCACAGATTTTGTATTCAAATATTCAATGAAATTTACAGAAGCTGATAACACTTCTTAAATAAAAAGTTAAATTATTTTACTTTTAAATAGTTTAAAAATCCTTTAAATGCTTGGAAATTTTATTTCAAAATCTTGAAACATCTACATGTTGTCTTACATTTGTCAAATTTTTAATTATGTTTTAAACTTTTCCAGAACTTCTAAACATCTTTTAAAATTATTCGAATTTTCCTACAATTTTTTTTTAATTGCTGCCAAAATTGAAGAAATTTTCTTAAAATCTTTCGCATTCATTTTTGATCAATGTGTCCATCTTTCTAAAACTTTTTAAATATTCTTTAAAAATTAATTCTTAAAAATAAAAAATCTTGTTTAATTTCCTTAGGAAATGTTATCTGTTCTTCAGAAGCCCTTTGAAATTAATTTGAAAAAAAAAGAAATATTTGAAATCACTTCGAACTTTAAATTAATTTTAAATTATCTCAAAGCTTCTAAATAAATATTCAACTTACTCAAATTTTTTCTAAGAATAATAGGCGTTTAATTGTTATTTATACATAAAAATTCAACAATTTTACTGAAAAATTAAATTATTTTTAAATAGGACAATTAAAATTGCAATGTCCTTCATTCATGTACGTAATTTTTGCAAATTAGCAACAATTTTCTCCTGAAGATTATTTTTTTAGTTATACATTTTATTATTTGGTTGACAAAATTAACAATTTTTTTAGAAAGATATCCTTTTTGGTTGTAAATTCAACTGTTTTGTTCAAATTTCAACTCTTTTCCAAGAACTTCAAACTTTTGTTTAAAACTCATATTTTGTGTTGAAAAGTCAATTGAAATTATTTTTGATGAAAATTCAACTCTCTTTTTTAAATTAGTCTTTTTGATTACAAAATTTACCCGTTTTAGTAGAAATGACATCTTTCTTGGATAAAAATGCAACTTTTTTGGAGTAAAATTAATTTGTTTTGTTAAGAAGTTATTATTGGAAATTTAACTATTTCGTTGAAAATTGACTTTTTGTTTGAAATTTATATTTTTGGTTTGAAAAATAAACTGAAACATAAACTTAAATTATGTGTAGGAAATATTTTGTGCAAAAAAAAGTTTTGTGTTGGGAAAATATAACAGTCTTAAATTAACTGTAGGAAATATTTTGTGTAGAAAAAGGTTTGTGTAGGAAAAATATAACAATATTAAATTCTGTGTAGGAAATATTGTGCAGAAAATATTTTGTGTAAGAAAAATATGATCAGTATACTTTTGTACAATACATTTTGTGCAGAATAAAATTCTGTAGGGACTAGGAACAGCGTTTTCCCTAATTTAAGGATGTACACTACGTACAATCAATCTCAAAAGTTGCCAATCTTTAAAATGATTAATAAAACAACAAAAAATAGATCTATTATTGATTTCCGGAAATCTTGACGAAAGCTTCTAAGAGTACTTTAGAAAAAATAATTTAGGTTAAAATTGTTTATTTATTTCTGATGATGAAGGTCTGATTTTCTTCTTTGAAGGATTCTCTACAATTCTAATTGGGTGGTGTTAATGAAAATTTAAACTATGATTGTTTAAAATTATAATAACTGTATAATTTCTCAATTAATTTTTAAAAATAAAATCAACCCAAATAGAAATGTAGAGAATCCTTTGAAGCATAAAATAAGGCCTTTGTCATTAGGATTAAACAAAATTGTAACTTTTCCCTAAGAAGAAATAAAATACTAAACCCTTATATAACTACTGTTAAATAAACAATTTTAACCTGCATTATTTTTTTCTAAAGTGTGTTTAGAAGCCTCCAATCAGTATTTACAGAAATTAATAATAAAGCTTTTTTTGTCGATTTTATAAATCATTTTAAAGATAGGCAACTTTTGAGATTGATTGTACATAGTCTACATCCTTAAGTACGGCCCCTAACTTTAAAGCAAGTAAACAAATTAAGATTAAAAAGAAAACAAATAGTAATTAAAAAAGGTGTGTTGTTTTACTAAAAATTGTTATAAAATTAATGATATTTTGATTTTGACTTGCTGGTACCAGTAGAATGGTGGGAAGGATGCAAGAGCCGATTTCGGTAGGGATATCGAAAGCGTATCGGAGCAATGATGTACTTGCTCCAAAGGGAGGGGGGAGAAGTACTCGTCGTCTAGTACCCAGAGTTCAGATTCAGACAAACGAGAGTTACCGTGTCGGTAGCAGTACGGTCAGTATCAGTACGAATAGTGAAATAGAAACGCGCGTTCGGCCTTTGAAACGCACTAGCATTTTCGCAAGACCGTTTACTTGTCTCTGCGGTGTTGTTCATTTTTATTTACGATTATTTCGCCGTTGTGCTACATGTGTCATGGGGATTATGAGTGTCTTCAAATGGCTCCGCAAGTAAGTAACCAAATTTATTTTCATCAATTTGAAATCAATTTATATCTCCTTATTCAACCAAAACAATCAAATCCAAACTGTCATCCTCAAACACTCTCTCAGATAACAACTTCCTAGTCCAAACAACATTCACAAATTTGAAAAATGTTTCAATCTTTCTTTTTGTCAAGAATTTAGAGTTTTTGTTTTTTGGGACAAAATTAGGTAATGATTCTTTCTGTATTTCTGAAGTGTCATCAGTATCGTCAATATCATCAATATCATCAATATTATCAATATCATCAATAGCCTTTGCTGAATCAAAAGGTCTTAATTTAAAAAGTTTCTTTTTGCACAAACTATTTCAAATTCCGTTTTTGTCAAAGGATTTCAACCTGCAATTTTGTTGGCTCGCTCTTAACATAATTAAAGAATTCGACTATTAATTTTTAGTGATGGCTTTATAACTAGAAACAGCGCTGAAATTTTTTTTCAATTTATATTGCAAACAACCGATTAAACAATAAACTTCGGATCTACCATTTCAATTGTAGTTGAAAAAGGTTGTTAAAAACAATTTTCTCCCTGAATAAAAGAAAAAATATTTATAAAGTTGACAAACAGATCTGATCCACCTCTGCGAATTACTTGCTTCGTTCGTGAAGCTTATAACAATTTTTGGGATCAAAACTTTTGATATTTCATCATCAACCAGTGAAATTTGTAATAATTTGAGAAAGTATGAAATACACTGATTTATTTTAGACTACGAACGTTGTAGGACGCAGCCCTGGAGATAGCAGCAGTTGATTTGAAAAGATTTACAGAAAGAGCATGTTCATAAAACTTAAGATTTACCTGAGTGCGTAGGCAAGAGGTAGTCAGTTTTAGGGCGGGGGGCAAAATTAGAGGGAACTGACCATTATTACCTGAACGAACCATTCTTATTGGCGAGGTTAAACAGTAATCTTGCAAAATTCATATTGGCCAGGTATGTCATCTACTGCAGAAGCAGCATGCTAAATTCCAAATTCTAAATCCAAAAGGTCGAGAGATTTGTCTATTGTCTCTTTGCCATTGCCATAAACAACACGGGAGACCCGATTTGGAAAGTTTTCGCAGAGTTTTGCATTTTTTCAAACACCTGCTTTTAAACTGAATACCTATTTTCCGGGACGGCTTATTTTACAACTATTTGTCTCACTGAATTTTAACCACCTGCAATTTTCTTCCCGATCGGACAATCTCTTCTGTTCGTTCTTTAAATTTAAAAATGGTTATTTTCCGCAAAAAAAATTTTCCTATTTGTTCAAGAATTGTGGTCAATTTAAAGGCCAAAGATTTCAAGGGTATGTTTATTGCATTTTCAATAACAACTAATATGAATTTTCCACATAAAGAGATCAATTTTCAACCCAAAACGGTGAATTTTTGACAGAAGTGGTGAATATTAAGGATGTACACTACGTACAATCAATCTCAACAGTCGCCAATCTTTAAAATGATTTATAAAATAAAAAAAAAAGTATCTATAATTGATTCCTGGAATTCTTGATAGAAGCGGGTTAAAATTGTTTATTTAACAATAGTTATTCAGAGTTTTAGATTTTGCTTTCTCTTTAGGGAAAGGTTACAATTCTTATTTATTTCTAATGATCAAGGCCTGATTTTATTCTTTAAAGGATTCTCTACAATTCTATTTGGGTGGCGTTACTTGAAATTTAAACTATGATTTTTTATAAAAATAATAACTGTATAGTTTCTCAATTATTTTTTAAAATAAAATCAACCCAAATAGAAATTTAGAGGATCCTTTGAAGCATAAAATAAGGCCAATCAAAATTGTAACTTTCCCCTCAACAGAAGCAAAAAAATAAAGCTTTAAATAACTACTGCTAAATAAACAATTTTAAGCTGAATTATTTTTTCTGAAGTGTGCTTAGAAGCTCCATCAGTATTTGAAGAATTTAATAATAGATCTTTTTTTGAATATTTTATAAATCATTTTAAAGATAAGCAACTTTTGAGATTGATTGTACGTAGTGTACATCCTTAAGGCTAAAAGTCGAATTTTGTTATAAAAAGTTTGCCTTTTAAGGTCGAAAGGATGAGTTTTAAACTAAAGAGTTACATTTTTGTTTTAATACACATTTTTTAAACAGTCTGATCCATTTACAACCAAATAGTTGAACTTTCAAGCAGGCGAGGATTTTTTAAAGAAGAAAAATTCAAGTAAATTTTTGAATTTCCCAAAAAAAATTTGCAAACCGAAAATGCTAATTTTAAACATAGAGTTTATTTTCAAACAAATACTTAAATTTTTAACCAAACGGATGCATTTTTTTTTGCAAAACATCTTAATATTTAAAAACTTATCAATATATACAAAAGAATATATACACAAAAAACAAATATATATATATATATATATAAATTTATACAAAAACAGTTAAATTTCCAATTAAAATAGATCAATTTTCAACGAAAAATGTAATAATTCAATTTTCACTAGAATAAATTAATGTTCAGGAAAAAAATATTTTTGTACAAGAATAATCAATTTTCCTTCCCATGAATATGGTTTTGTAACCCTTTAACGGACAAGCCTCTACCACCTTAAATAAAAATTATAATAGAATACAGGGTCGTTTTCGGATCGATTTTTTGCACAAAAAAACTTTATTGTTTATAATTTCCTCACTTTCTGTCGAGTATAAAAGAACTTTAAAGCACCTTGCGAGATGCGGGATAGTCTGAAAATTCAAATTTAAAAAAAGAATTGCATTTTGAACAAAATAGTTCAATTTTCATTTGAAAAAGATCGGTTTTCAACCAAAAATATTATAGTTTAATTTTCAGTTAAAAAACTTAATTTTCAAAATAATAAAACGATTTTTCTACCAAAAAATATACAGTTTTAGTCCGAGAGATAAATTTTTTTACCAAAATATACCTATCACAATAATTAATTTCTCAGCCTATAAAAATAACTTCTTAACTGGGAAAATTATTTTCTACCTAAAAATATGAATTTTCACTTTATAAGAATGACTTTTTAACAACTAAAACTGAGTTTTCTACCGAAGCAGGAGAATTTTTAACCAGAAAGATGAATTTTTTACCAAAATATACCAATTTTCAACAAAATCATGCATATTCAGCCCAAAAGTTGAATTTTCACAAAAGAAGTTATTTTTAAGCCAAAAAAAAACGAGTTCTCTAAAAAAATAATTCAATTTTGAACCAAGAAAGATAATTTTTTAACTAGTAAAATTACTTTTTCTACCTGAAAATACAAATTTTCACTTAAAAAGGATTAATTTTAATAACAAAAACCAAGTTTTCTACCGAAGTAGGTGAATTTTTCAAAAGTAAGATGAATTTTTTACCAAAATATACCAATTTTCAACGAAATCATGCATTTTCGGCCCCATAGTGGAATTTTCACAAAAGAAGTTAATTTTAAGCCGAATAAAAACGAGTTCGCTAAAAAAATTATTCAATTTCGAACCTAGAAAGATAATTGTTTAACTGGCAAAATTAATTTTTTACATAAAAATATGAATTTTCAACACAATAGTTCAATTTTCACTTAAAAAAGACCAATTTTGAAGTTAAAATATAATCGTGAAAATTTCAATTAAGAAATTTAATCTTCAACCAAACAAACTTATGCAAATAAATTAAAGCTCCTCCTAAGAATACGAATTTTCAAAAAAATACTCGCATTTTCAACCAAAAAAAATATAGTAAAATTTGTAGCTCAAAACATTAATTTTTAACAAAAAAAACTGTTTTTTTTTTTAAAGAAAAATAGTTAAGGTTTCAACGCAAAGATAGATTTTTAACCAGGAAAATTATTTTTATACCAAAAAATAAGAATTAATGTGCAGCATATAAATAAATTAATTTTCAGCAAAAAATAAAAAATACGAGTTTTCGATAAAATAAATTCATTTAAAATTAAGTGGTTCAATTTTTAATCAATCAGGGTGAATTCTGAGCTAAAAATTTTATAGTTGACACTTACACCAAAAAGGGTTTCAATTTTAGATTTAAAAAAAGTGTAATTCAACAACCTGAAATTTCTTAGCTTGAATCAAACAAACGGGCTATATTTTTTTATACATCTTTTTCATTTGTTTTGAAACGCTGTTAATACCACACAAATTTTTCTATTTCATTAAATAAAATAGCAGCATGTTTCTTTGAATGAAGCTAAGGAAATTTCAAATTCAACTTTTAAAAAAAATGGATTTAAATCAATCCAAAAGAAAACATTTTCAACATTTTTTAATCAGACAGAAATTACTTTTTCTAATTTTTTATTATTGTTGACTAGCTAAAACTGTAAAAATAAAAAACTTACTATAATCATTCATCATTAGAAGCAATCGGAAAATTGTTCCAAATTTTTAAATAATAAAAAAAAAGATATTGTCTGATCGAGAAAAAGACCTTACTTGGAATTGTTTAATAAGGAATAATGAATGTGAAAAAATCTTAATAATTTATTTGTTCACGAACCTCTAAATCAATTTCAAAATTTAGATTTGATTAATTTTTGAACATGCGGTTTAATTTGTATCCCTGTTAAAGGCAAATGCATTGTTGCGAAAATGTTTTGCACTAATTAAATAAATGAAAGTGGGGCACGAAGATAGAATTTTAATACCATTAGAAATTGGAGAAAATTTGCTATTAGACGCAAATTGACAAAAATTGTCAGATCTTTTTTTAAATGTTTTGTTAGTTAATTTCTTTGTTATTAAAAATATTGATCATTAGTTTCAGCGCCACTTTCTAAATCCTAATTAGTAAGCATTCATCCAATTAAATCAATACTAGGGGTATGAACTGATAAATCAGTTTTACATTTCTTATTTAATTGTTTAAAGTAGATGAACATAAAAAAAATTAATATGGGCACTATAGTATATTGAATTAAATTAAAAATGCTTTAAATACTCAAGAAATATTATTTTGTAACTCAAATTATGATTCTTTAACCAGAGATGAATTTTAAACTAAAATGATGAATCTTCAGCAAAAAATAATTTGTAACAAAGTATCAACAATAGCAGTCAACTTTTAACCTTATAGTTGAATTTTTAACTAAAAAGGAAAAACTTTGAACCAGGTAGGGGAATTTTCATAAAAAAAACATGAAATTGTTACAAAAAATGTAATAGTTAACTTTTTCGTTGAGAATTTTAATTTTCACACACAAAAAAATGTTAATAAAATATTTTAATTTTTAACCAAAAGAGAGGAATTTTCAAAGTTAATTGTGAATTTAAAAAACGAGTTTTTTAAAATAAAAGTAGGTAAATTTTCGACCGAAAAGTTGTATTTTCAAACAGAACTAATATTGTTAAATTTTAAGCTTAAAACTTATCGATTTCCAACCAAAAATGGAATATTTAAATTTCAAGTTCAAAAAATTAATTTTCAATCGAGCAGTTTTATTTTTATCTAAAAAATATTAAATTTTGACGAATGAGGGAAATTTACAAAAAAAAAATAAAGATTTTTTAGTGACAAAAGAAAAAACATTTGAATAATTGTCAACAAAATGGTTGAATCTTTAATCAAAACAGATTAATTTTCAATCGCACAGTTGTATTTTTATCTAAAAAATATTAAATTTAAAAAAAAGGAGGGGGGTTTTTAAAAAATAAAGATTTTTTAGTCGTAAAAGAAAAAAAACATTTGAACCAAATTGTTGAATTTTAAAGCCAAAACGTCGTATTTTTGAAAAAACCGTTAAATTTTCAAAACGAAAATATGAACTTTGAATAAAAACGTTTATTTTTAACCAATACTCGTATTTTCAGCAATATAATCACAACAGAGCAAAAAATTGCAAGATAAATTAATTAATAAAAAATGAAGTTGGAACAACAAAGAAATAGTTCAATTTTCAACCTGATGAATTTTAAACTAAAATGCTAAATCTTGAACTGGAATAATTGAATTTTAAACCAAAGAGATCATTTTTCAACTAAAACAATGAATCTTGCACTGAAATAGATGAATTTTCAACAACCAAAATTTAAATTTTACTAAAAAATATAAATTTGGAATCAAAACTTAAATAATTAAACTTTAAGTTCAAACGAAGAATTTTTAACTAAAAATATGGAATATTCAATTAAAAAAATAGTCACATTTTCAAAAAAAGTTATTAATTTTCAACTAAAATTGTAAATTTTTAACTTAAATAGTGGAACTTTAAACCAGAAAGCTAAATTGTGAACCAAAAATGGAATAATTAAGTTTTTAGTCGAAAAATTAATGTGCAGCGAAAGAGATAAAGTTTTATATAAAATTATGGAATAATCAACTGGAATAATAGTTTAATTTTCAGTTAAAAAAAAATAATTATCAACCAAAAAATAAATCAATTTTCAACACAATATTCTGATTTTCCGCAAAAAATTCCTTTTTATCTATAGAAAAAAATGAATTTTCGAATAAAATTATAAATTTTTAACTGGAATACTTAAATCTTCAACCGAGAAGAAGAATTTTTAAAGAAGAAAATTAACATGCAAAGAAAAAGATAATTTTCTACAAACAAATAGATTTATAACAAAATACGTGGATTTTCAAAAATTAACATTTAAATTTTCAACTGTAATAGTTAAATTTTATACCAAAAAGAATTGTTTTGAACCATAAAGATTTTATTTTTTACAAAAAAGGGCGAATTTTTTACAGATAAACTAAAAAAATCTGAGATTGAAGATAAAATAGAAATCCCTTATCTAAAAATACTTGGCCTATCATGTCACCATTTTAAGATATTTGAGGTTATGTAACCAAACTTGGCATTTTTGATACTTTTGAGGTTATGTACAGAAGACACAAAAATTTTTGGGATTTTTTCTTTAGTTGTATCATATAGTACTGCTCTTTCTCTTTAATTTTAGAGTCGCAGAGTTCAATTACCACTTTTTTAACCAAGTTACGCCAAGTTCAAAATTAAAAAATTTGTCTTTTGTTAAAAAATCGACTTTTTTTCGTAGAAAATTATTCTTTTCTTTATAACTAAAGTTAATTGGTTGTAAAATAAACTGTTTTTTGTAAATAAATTTTTTTAATTGATGATTCATCTTTTTAGTTAAAAATGCATTGCTTTGGTTGAAAAATGAGCTTTTTTATGAAAACTTGTTTTTTCTTTGGGTCGAAAAGAACTTATTTTTACCGAAAATATAACTATTTAATAGGAAATTATTTTATTTTTTGGTTGAACATTGATTTTCTTAGCTTAAAACTTAATTATTTACATTTTGGATGACAATTCATCTTTTTTAGTAAAAATTATATACTTTTTTTTTTATTAAAAGTCCAACTATTTCAGTTGAAGATTCATCATTTTTAGTAACTATTCCGCTTTTTGTTGAAAAATCGTCTTCTTTGATTAAAAATTTAACTATTTCGTTAAAAATCATGTGCTTTCTTGAAAAAATGTATTTTTTAATGAAAAATTCTTAAATGGGTTGATAATTTAAGTATTTCAGTTAAATATTCATCATTTTAGTTGAAAATTCATTTTTCAGGTTAGAAATAATTGTACTTTGTTAAAAAATAAACTCTTTTGTTGAAATTTTTTTTTTAAAGATCCATCATTTTAACTAAAAGTTCTTTTTTTTTTAACTGAGATTCTATTAAAAATTTGTTTCTTTTTTGATAGAAAATAATTTTATTCTTGAACTAAAAATGAAAATTCTGTTCAAGTTTTCGTTGACAATTTAACTTTTTGAATAAATTTTTTTTTTAAGTTCAACTTTTTCAGTCGAAGTTTTATTGTTTTAATTGAAAACTCATTTTCATCAGTTAAGATGAAAATTTATTATTCTTTTTTACTAAGAATGTGGCCATTCCATTTTCTGTTGAATATTGATTTTTTTTAGTTCAAAATTCAAGCATTTTAATTTTTTAATATTATAACATATAATCTTTTATAAACGAAAAAAGCCAATATTTCAGATAAAAATAAAAAATTAATTAATTTATTTTAAACAAAAAAAAGTCGATTTTACTTTACTTTTCAACAAAAAAATTAAATTTTGAACATAGTAGTTGGACTTTCAACCTAAAAGGACAAATTCCAATCAAAAAAGTGTATTATATTTCAATATAAAAAAATGAAGTTGATACAACAAAAAATAAAAAAAAGAATATAAAAACCAAAAAAACGAATTTCCAACAAATAAAGAATTTTCACTCAAGAAAGAAATAAAATTGTATCTAAATTTTCAAACGTTCCAGTCAAAGACAAATTTCCGAGGTTTTTAGGATATTTGAGGTTATGTATAAAAATGGCGTTTTTGGCTACTTTTGAGGTTATGTACAGAAGACACAACATTTTTTGGGATTTTTTCTTTAGTTGTA
>JAAAKG020070982.1:0-17310 GCA_010014905.2 Druon quercuslanigerum
ACCCTTACACTCGCTTTGCCACCCATATATATTGCTCTTATAGCTTGTAGGAGCCATCCATTTACACCGTACTCTTTTAGGACTTCCCAAAGTTTGCTTCTATCTACCGTGTCGAAAGCTTTTTCTAGGTCAACAAATGCACAGAAAATTTTTTTGCCCATTCTCAAACTTTTTTCTGTTATTTGCCTTAAGCTAAATATTAGATCCGTAAATGACCTTCATGGCATAAACCCACTTGGGACTTCCCAAATATTTTCTTCTGTTATTTTCATTACCCTACGAATAAGTATCTTTGAAGATATTTTACTTATGGTACATAATAAGCTGATCCCTCCGTAATTATTGCAGTCGCTTGTATCTCCCTTTCTTTTGTATATTGGCACGATTATCGCTTTTTTCCAATCACCTGGGACTTCTCCTACTTCGATGCATAGATTTATTAGTTCGCACAGTCTATGTGGTATGTGTTCGCCACCGTGTTTTAGCATTTCAGCGTTAATACTGTCTACCCCGGAAGCTTTACCGTTTTTCAAGTTCTTGATTATATCCGTAACCTTAGTGACATATACTTTTTCAATAGAGTTTTCTAACGCATTGTGTTGTACATCGACGTTGTGGTGACCTATAGCTTTATTTTCGGATTGTTCCCTAAAATGGTCTCTCAAAGCGTCACTGACCCCGTCTCCTCATATTGCATTACCCCTGAATCTATTAAAAACTTCAAGTCTGAATTTAAAATTGATCAAATTTTAACAATACTTTATACATATAAAAAAAACTTTAAAAAGACCTCTTAAAAGCAATAGTCAACAAAGCAAAAACCCTACTAACAGAATCTAAACTTGGCAGCAAAACAATATCTAAATTAATACCTACTAATCACATCACTCCTAGACTTTGCATAGCACACGATCTTAATAATACTAATAATTCTTGAAATAACCAATTCTACCTTCAGGAGCAGCAACGGGATCTCCAACCTCACCTGTGATAGCCAATATCTTTATATAATATCTAGAAACTAAAATCTTAAACCAATGCAAGCTTAAACCGGATTTTTTCCGTTACGTTGACAATACTTTTGTCATCTGGGGACATGGAATAGAAAAATCACACAAGCTTTCCGATTTCATCAATTGATTACACACTAATATCCAGTTCACCATGGAAATTGAACAAAACGAAAGATTGTCTTTCTCGGATGTACTAGTATACAAAAGATGTGATAAAACATTAGGGCATGAAGCTGACGGAAAACGCACCCATACAAGCAGATACCTAGATGCCACTTCCAACCACCACGAATCTAAAAAAATCGGTCATCAACTGCCTTGTATACAGAGCTGTTTCGATGACACATAAAAATAAATTAAAAAGGGAATTTCGAAACGTAAAAAAACTTTCTTAAAGAACAATTACACAAGAAAAAAAATTAATAAAGCAATACAAAAATGCACTGAAAAAACCAGTCAACGCAACCTACGACAGAAAGAGGGAGAAAAACTACCAGCATCCTACCCTACCCCCAAGGTGTCACAGAACAAACCGAAAGAACTCTTAACAAGCACAACATCCAAACCAAATATAAATCACCTGCAAAAATAGGACAACTTTTGAACAACCCTAAAGAAAAAAGGCAACTCTTAGTGATCCGAGAATATGTAAAATCTCTTGCTCTTCTGGCAAACTCTATATTGAAGAAATCGGGACAGATGTGAGCCAGAGTACATGAGAGTAAAGTCAGTCTAAAACATCTTACGCAATCAGCGCTAGCTCAGCTCTATGTCTAAACGGGATATTACATTTTATTTGACAAAACAACCGTCATCGCTAAAACACACAATATTTTCCCAAGAAAACATTGATAAGCAATTGAAATCTTAAAACACCCTAATAACATTAATAGGGACAATGCATATAATACATATCCGATTTGGCATTCCGTTCTCCTAGGTTTTATTTTAAAAAAACTTGATTGACCAGCAGATGCGATCAGTCTCCACTGGCCAATCACAGGCTTTGTAGAGAATGTATATAAGAACAAGGTAACATGAAATCTTAGTATCAAGTTATCCCTGAAGAAGTGAACTACAATGTTCACTAAGCTTTGGCAAGATTGATAATTTTGCTCACGATTAAAACCCGAAACACCTGCTTTTTATTATTTTCCGAATTGCAAAAATGTATCCACACCGCAAACGTTTGCGAAGAAGCTCTAGGAAGACAAGAAAAAGAAAAGTTCCCCATTGCATTTAAATTGTTTTAATTCGAAAAATGTGTTCATCGTCAAAGTTTGAAAGTTTCCAGCTTTATTATGTACAATTTTTTCAATTTTTTATAATTATAACTTTTTTATTTAGTATTTTAAAATATTTTTTTATTTGTATCTATGATTGTGAAGAATACTGTATTTAATTTAAACAAATCATCCAGTATCAAAAAATTCTGTTAAACAATTTTTCTTTTATTTAAACCATAGAGGTTAAATTTGTAGCGCGGGGATAAAAGACACCGATCGACTCGAACGACGTTGTCATGCTAAGGCACAATAAGGCACACAGATTCTTGAGAGTGGAGAGGGAAATATGGCTGATGAACAAACCTTGCCATTTACATTTTCTTTCATTTAAATTACGACAGTTGGCTTACACAACTGTCAGCTTTTTAAGATTGCTTAATTTTTTCAATATTTCGTTCCCCTTTTGGATTTCTTTTAGAGTAGTTAGGGTTGACAGAGTTGAAGGAGACTTAGTTTCGGGAACTTCATGTTTGTGGAAAGATAATTGATTCCAGGTATTAGATACCAAAGAGTGTTTTATAAGAATTCTTGAAGGCTTTGACTTTTAAAAATGATGACGGCAAGGTTCTTAGGGGTAGGTACATGTCGCCTCTGATCAAAAACCTGATCAAAACTAAACTTTGTGGAGAAATTTTACCGCACACAATTCAAGTTGTCGAAGGGCGGCCGCACTTAGAGAAGCGAGTCCATATTTGAAACTTAAATTTGGAACTCAAATGGAGACACGCCTTGTATGACTTTTCGCTGAGATCACAGAATCCAAGTGATTGAATTTCGACTGAATTAGGAGTTAGAATAAAACGATATGATCGGACGTCATTGAGAAGCTTAAATTGTTATTTATAACTTATCAAACAAAAATTTCAGAAAGAATTGAGTGCTTCATCTCAGGCTCTTTGGAATCAAGTAAATTTAATGTGTGAAAAATATTATTTACTGTATCATCTCGAAGTTTGAGCATCTTGAAATGTTTGCTATCCACATAAAAATCTCACGCGCAATTATAAGAGACTGAATTTCGTCCTCCGTTAAATGATTGAGCCTACGAATCGTTAAAAAGACAACGCAAGAAGTTGCAATAGTAACAGTATTTAAACTATACATTTTCACTGGTTCTTGAGGCGAGTTACGTCACGAAATCTTTTAAAGAAGACTATCTTCATTACATACTCGGATTTACCTGTACATTTGTTCAATGTCGGCATTAAGATCGTAAAGAAATCATCTAAACTGAGTGATCATTGAAAAAAGATCTTCCTGGCCATTAAAGAGTCATTTGATGAAATATTTGAAGATTTGTTCGCAGAGCTGTTGCATACGATTGTATGATTAGGTATGATGCATGATTGTATGTTATGTGAATATGATTGTATGATGTAATACGATTATATGATAAGGCGATAGAATCCACAATCAAGAGGTTTTTTATTTGGAACTAGAGTCATGTGCGATGGTATTTTTATAGTTTCCCTTATAAATATTATTCTTTTTAAAAGGATGGTTGATACTGGTTCCCTCTTAACTCGAAGTTGACCTGAACGCAAGAGTTGCTAAAAGAACTCAGTCCCTATAAAAAGATCGATTTCAGCTAGATTCCAAAATTTAGGATCAGATAAATTGACACCTTTAGTTATTTAAAAAAAATTGTATTGAGTGTTAGACCAGGCATTTTTTCTGAAATTTCTCTAAAAATCAAGCAGCATAAATTCAGTTTAGCATCTGTTTACTTAGATTTTATTTTAGCTACGGTGCTATAATTGACTTTTGAAAAATGATGTTGCACACCCCGGAGTTGAATATCTACTTGATTTTTCTTAACTGCTACGTAGTTAGAAGATTTTTCAGTTTCTATAAGAAATAATTGTTTATTGATGTCAAGACAATCACGTTTCCAGAAAAAACGCTCTAATTTTTAGAATCTGATTGACGTACAATCCAACTTTGCGCATCTCATGTGGACAATTACAGTTTAATCATAGAGCCTTTTTCAAATCTATATAAAAAGCAAAGATTCGTCACTTTTGTATAGATAAATAAGCCTGAATTAAAGAATTTAGGGTAAAAATATGTTCTATGCAATTTCTTCCAGTCCTGATTTTCCGGGAGAATATTTAACTCGTTGACCCACGCAGTCAACCTTGTCAATAGGATCGTAGAGAAGATGTTAGTAATTTAGCATTTTGGACCAACTAGATAGGATTCTTTCCCATAGTTTTACAGTCCAACAAAGGGTTCGTTTAAAATCTACTGTATGCAAAGGGGACCCTGCATCGGATAGAGAGAAAAAGAGGGTCTGGCCTTACATGCAAAGGAAAACAACAGAAAAGACCTGTCGATTTCTAGGTATTTCCCCTCCTCTGAATCGGCAAAGCCTGACATTTTAAAGACATTCAAAGGTTGCCGCGTGACTCTACATTCTTTATTATTTCTACGTTTTTTCCATGGAGTATGCCATTTAGGTTTTGCAAGTAAATCCAACTTATCGGCTAAAGTTGAGATTGTGGAATTTAAATTATTATTTAGGGAATTTATTTCGCCTTTGGAGTACGCAGCATTCTCGACAATATACATTTCGTGTATAATTGGATCTGTATAAAATACGACACATCAATGTGAACTGAAAGATGGTTGGATATCGTAGGCAATTACAGTACTTAAAAATTATAAATCAGCTCTATTGAAGCAATGTTACCCGTTTGTCTCCCGTTTATTATCATTAATTCACTTCTCTCGAGAATGTTAACAAAAACCTCACCCCTTGCGTTGACCTCAGAGATCAATGATCTTCGCTTATGCAGTGCTTCAGAATTTTCGGCGAGAAATAACCCTTCCAGCTTATTCAGGTTGCCAACGCGTTCATTAAAATCGCCCGCTAAAAAGATTATTAAATCTGGCTAACCCGATATAACTCCGAAAAAAACCTCTTCAAAAGTCTGCTCGAACAGCTTAGCATCCATACAAGGTGTAAAATACACATTTCCCAAAATAAATTGAAATTAGCTCGACCAAAATTTAATACAATTTGTTTATAAAAATATCAAAGCCGCCACTAGGCCGACAGACTCTAGCAGAACTTTGTGCATTACTTACAATAGCGGTGTGACCAAGGAAACAAACAGGGGGTTCAAAATTCGGTAAAGCTAACCATGTCTCGCACAGGAAAATGATGTACGAGGGGAATTTGCATATTGGCATAAGACATCCTGACTAGAGGATTCATTCTCATCTGCAAGTTTCTAAGCCACACCATGCTTAGTAGGTTAGTGACTCTTAGACTGAGGTTTCTCTGGCTTTGACGCAATTTTTCCTATGAAGGGTCTAGTAAACTACTCGATCCATTCGTTAGGCGCTTTTGTAGGGTTTGGATTTGCTTCTTGACAAGAATTGAGTTGCAATCGAAATTTGATCATTTCTCTTTTTTTTAAAGGGTTTGACCTCCTGTAGAGGGAGTTGACGGCCCTGCAGCATAATATTGCTTCCCTTAACGAACACGTTAACACCCGAATTTTTTAGATTGGTAACAGTATATTATAGGTATGTCCTTTCTTTTCTTTTCTGTGGTGATCTGTCAAGTGTGCTTTCATCTGCCAGAACTCAAACGCAAAAGAACAGGCCTGCTGCCTTGCGCCCTTCTCAGACGATAAATAGTAACAATATTTGATTCATTAAATGAGAGACAAGCGCTAGTGAGTATATTTAGTACACATGAGAAAAGGTGCTTGTTAAATTCCTCATCGTCCGATAGGTTGTAAATCAAAACATTTCAGGACCGCACTTGTCGCTGAGTAAAGTGATACTGTCGAAAAGTGAACCACACTTTTCCTCTAATTCCTGATGACTTTCTTTCAACTTTTTATATTGTGCTTTAGATGTGATGAATTCCTTTTTTAGAGTATCAATTTCGAACTCCAATTTAGCTTTGTCAGTGTTTAGTAGTTTGAAATCCTTTTCGGTTACTTCTGTATCGGCTTTGATGGAGTTTAGTATCTTTAGCGAATTTCAATCGCCACTCATTTTTGTAAATAATAGCTACTCTGATTGACACAAAACCGATCAGAATTCTGAAAGAGAATCATAAAATCAGGAGCAAAAACTTATCCCTGCAGGTGTCACAGCCTTTCACAATTAAAATGAGAAGCGCATTCCATCGATCTTAAGCTTTGACAAGTATTTTAAAGCCCAAAATTGTTTTTGCACATTATCGAGAATATTGCGAGTTGAAAATTCACTTGAAATACGTTGAGTCTCGAACAGCTATTTTAAATGACTTTCTACAATAAAAAGATGATTGTAATATGTATTCATCGTATATTTTTCAGTTGTCATTGTGATCGAAGAAACTACTTTCGCTGCTTCACATTTTAAACAAGTCAAGTGTCGAAGGAACGATGAAATTTGGGAGTTTAAAGCTTTGGAAGCTCGAAACGCAACCTAGATACTGAAAATGTATTAATATGCTCATGTTTCGTGACTTGCGAATATGTAAAAGTGACTTAAGTCGTTAGAAGGTCACTTTTGAAATGTGACTGTCACTATGGACACTGTACACAACACAGAAGCTATAAATAGAGGACATTTTGCGAATATAAAACTAGCCGGTTAAAACATCCGCGATTCGAAAGACCAAAATATTTATGGTTCGAAATGATACAATTAAACAATTGAGTTTGAAGTTAAAAAATGTTCAGCTTGTGTTTTTCACTAAATAAAAGAGTTTACATTTTGAAACAAGAATTATCAACTTAAATTTCCTCCGTAAAGTTTCTCTCTGCGGCGGATAACAACTATCTGTCAGTTTTATCGATTCGTTCAGTATTCGAGGTTAATGAGACTAGTGATGGGAAGTGACTGGTAATACCAAAAAATACGACAAATTTCCCGGTAATTACCAGTAATTGCGGTAAATAGGAGTAATTCACTAATTTCCTGCAGAAAAAAAGGTTTTAGTGTCAAATATTTTATTCGCCTAATAAATTATACCTTCTTTTTACTCATTTTGTAATTTTCTACGCGTGAAACATGCATATAATATGTAATAATAATGAGAAATGCATTAATTTTGTAGAGCAGCAGATGACAAAACTCTTGAAACTCTTAAAAATTTTTTGCGGGTAATTCAAATTATTATTAGGGAAATTTATGTCAACTACGGAATGAATAACACTAAAATTAATGTTCATCGAAAAAATGATAAGCAAAATTTTTCTCTCCGTGTACGTGTGTTTAATAAACAGGTAAATATTTAAATACTTAAATTACACTTGTTAAGAAAATCTTAGTAAAACAATCTGTTTAATAAAATAAAATCGTAAATGCGCATTACTTAAAGCGTTTTCGTCTGAATTTTTTATAACATGTGAAGTATAAAAGGTAATGTTGGAACTAATATTTTTAAATCGTAAGCAACCTGTAAAAAATAGCTTTGTTATTAAACGGTTTATTGCAACTTGTGTCCAAAAATATATATTTTTTTCTTTTTCATATATTTTTCTAACAATGGTTTATAATAAATGTGTAGATCTTTTTTGGTTGAAGAACTTCTGTATTTTTTTTCTCTTGTGCCGTTTTTCAAAAAATCGAATTTTTTTATTCTTCGTCTTATTTTTACGTTTAAAATAAAATCTAATTGTCCTATTTAAAAATTAATTATAAAAGATTTGTATATCCTTTTTGAGTGAACAACTTTTGCATGCTAATTTGTTGTACTAAGTTGTGTCTTTTCTCAAAAATTTTATTTTTTGTTTTTAATGTTACTTTTTACGATTACAACAAAAACTACGTCTCCTATTAAAAAAATTATGTGTGACACATTTGCAGTTCTTTTTCGGGTGTACAACTTTTTCCTTTTTCCTTTATAGATTGTGTCTTTTTTCAAAAACTTTATTAAAAAATAATTTTAAATGTTGTTTTTTATGAATAAGACACTAGCTACGTGAGCCAAAAAAAGTGATTCATAATAACTTTGTAGATCTTTGTTGGGTGCACAATGCTGGTATATCCATCTTTTTTCGTATCTTGCATAGTTTATCGCATTATCTAAATTTGATGGGTTTCGTGCTTCCACTAAACCAAAAATACTATCCAGCAATCCCCTACTAAAGGCTTCTAGGGCGCAGTCATTTAACGGAACTAAAATTTTCTGTATGTTAGTATTTTTATCTTCGAGTGCAGTTTGAACTTTTGATTGTAAAAAGAATTACTCGATCGAAAAACTCACTGAAGTTTTCCTCTCGCCTCATCTTAATTTGAGGAGCAAAACCCTGTTTAAGCATTTTTCGTCCAATGAACCGCCCCAATCAAGTAGAGTAAAACCAGCACGGTATGCATGTGCTTTTCCTTACTTTTTCGCACACGACAACATGCAAGGCACAGACAACACACAAAGGAACTAGGGGATTTTAAAGAAAGAGAAAGCTATTCCAAAGAATAGTGCCCGCTCCCGGCGATATAACGGTAGCCTGTTAATTGAAATCACGTCACACGACCATGAGATAGGTGGTTACAGTGTATTGCGGACTCAATACGATGTTTAAGAAAAACTCTAATTCAGAATAGTTCTTTGTGCCCGTCAAAACTTTTTTCACCTCATTGGCAGTGATAAAGGCATTCTTCCTCAGATGGCATGAGGTCATTGTCTATTTGTCTAATATTTAGAAAACCTTGACAAAAAATGATTACCAAGGAACATGAATATGATTCTGCAAATAGTATTTAATTACCTAAAGAACAGGAATTAAATTTTTTATTTCACCATCATCTCAATCTTATAACATTAACCGTATATCGTAACAATGTATTGGATGACAAGTGTGGGGAATAGAATTGAATAAAAGCAGAACAGTGGCTAAATGTAAATTTTGTTTTTAATTGGCTCTCAGAAATGTACCAAGAACTGGCGGATTCACGTCGCACACTGCTTATAGTTATCGACAAACAGCATTCACATTCAGCCACAGCTTACGAGTGCGCGAGTACACTCCTTTCACGCACCCTGTACAATCACATTGGTGCGAATTAGGATTTTCTGTTTTCGAAGCTCGTTATCTCCTCGAAAATTATACATAATTTCAAAAAACGGTATGCTTTTCTATGTAAAACTTTATGCAAAATCGATTGGTGATTCGAACGCAAAATCAGACATTATGTAAAAAAGTATTTATTTATATTGTGCATTTGTATTATCGCAGAATTTATCCTTTTCTATTTTTCATTATTCTATAATTTCACTAAACCAATATTGCTCAACGAAAAAAAACTCCTGCACTTAGAAATCCACTTTTATAAAATCTTTTCCGGGCCGTCGGTCCTGAGCCATCCGGCGCAGCAGAGGTCAGGCATGTTTAATGTAGTGGTGGGAAGACATGGAATTCATTTCCCTTTAAATTCTCCAACATTAGTCATATAAAACTTCAATTTCTTAACTCGATTTGAATAATTAGTTATTACCATCAAAACATTAGAAATTACAACTACCTTTCTGTCTTTATCTAAGGAAAAGTAAAATTAATAGTGTAATTTCAATAATTTAAACAGCTATTTGTATTTTTGCATTTGTAACATTTTTTAATTCATAAAGCAGTTATTTTTCTTTGGTTTTTAAATCGTTACTTTAGGTCCTAAATTTTGCTCGTGTGATAAGTGTCGAAATATGTAAAGAAATATGCATATATCATAAAAAATGTCTTCAATAACAACGTAAAAATTTACGCAACACCCCACCTCCTGGGGAGACAAACAGGGGGGTAGCTTTAAAATTTCAAATGTTAACCTATATTTTTTATTACAGATTCAGATTCTCAATTAAAAAATGAAAAGTCAATAAATTAAAAGGACGTATTGAGTTTTTCCAGAAGAGCCATTAAACTGTAATCAATTTCAGTTAAACACCTCTTTCACCCATCTGGGAAGGGGTTTAAAGTGGAGTAGAAAAATTACGTGAAGATAGTAATTGTCTGTTAATTTTGAAGTGGTTTTTTTCGGTCAGGTCCCGTGCCTCTCACCATCGCGGAGCTTTTTTCGGTGAGTCCCACTGCCTCTCACCATTGGGGTTCTTGTCTTCCGTGTGCCCCGTTGTTTCTCATTATCGAGGCCCTTCTTTTCAACGAAAATTTTACATGAAGTACTTAAAATAGTTTCCTCCCATTTCTATGCACTTGATAATCCGCCTTTGAAAATTTTCACACAACTGGAGTGAGCCTGGATTTGTTTGGTTACAAGCAGTTCTGATACGCTGTTCCATGTTGTCCAGAGTTTTTGGCACTTTCTAATAAACAAAATTCCTTAACTAACCGCACAAAAAAAAATTCTGCATCAGTTAAGGGAAACAGCGGAAGCAGAAAGAAGTAAGGGAAAAAACGTGAGTTTAGCATCAGAGAGAAAAGATACGGCATCTATGAGACGGTCGGCACAGTGGGATAAAGCAGTAATGAAATCAGAGGAGATAAAAGAAATAATGGAAGATAATGAGGAAGAGATTAGCCTCATAATAGGTGGGGATTTCAATGCGAGAACAGAAAATATAGGAGGAAGGTTATAAGTCATAAGTTAATTTAATACGATGGTATTAAAATAATTACGAGCAGCCGTAAGCATTAGAATTAACAACAGTCACCTCTGGATGTTTTTTTAAGAGCTACTATCTGCACTCCTCAGATTTTTATTCGCTTGCTTCCTGAGGACCAAGAAAGTTTTTTACAATGCGACAGGGGTTTAATAAAGCCGCCTTCTGAGCTGCTGCCATATCGTACTGACTCCTAAATGTTCAAGATGTTCAGTGTATCTTGCCTGCACATTTCCTGCATCCGAAATCACAATGGAATGAATAGATGCATGATTCACATTCCTCCATATGGTCTTTACTTCATGCCTCAACTCGCTATACTTGTCGGCCTTGGTTGTATAGTTTGACTGCAAATTTCGGTTAAGTGGAAAAGCAATGTCGATGATGTAGACTCTTTAAGAGTCCTAGATTTAGGACAAGTTATTGATGTATAACGCCCGCTACATCAGTATGTCTGTGCGTGTATTCTTTCTAAGCCATTACGCAAAAGCCATCAATAATGAGCTCGATGAATTCGTTGATATCTGTACATAATCGGCACCGGTTTACGACATCTTGATGTAACACATGTTTGCGATGATTCCCGGTGCTGAAAGCATTTTCCTGTATCGTAATGACGAATCCTTCCGTCTCTGGATACAGAACAGACTTTCTAAGCCAGATATTGGATGCCTCACTATCGTTGCTTCGTCATTTCTAAGCGGACGATTCTGTTTACTTTTTAAGGTCGGATTTAGACCATTTGATAAGCCCACAGGAGTATGTCCGGACAGGGATGACATATGTGTCGATTGTCCCGATTTTGTTTGCCAGGTTGAGAAAACTCTTCATAATCAAATTGAGTGTGTAGTGAAGGCAGTCGTTAGGCTTGTCGTAACTATCGTATGCTGAATATCCTTAGATTCAAGAATACCCAGATATTTATATGATTCGCCTGCAGCCATTTCCTCGATGTCATTTTTGAACTCGTTCCCTAACTCTGCGGTCCCAGATTCCCCTCTGATTAAATGCACTATTTTGCATTTATCTAGCCCGAACTCCATGTGGATATCATTGGAAAACTGCTTCGTGACATCTATCACTTGCTGCAGTTTTTGGACTGAACCAGCGTATACCCGTCGTAATGCGTACTGATCTAGTTATCCTTGGTTGCCCATGATCAAAATACTTGAGTCTTGTACCCCAGAGCTTCAGCGCATGACTTAGAAAGTCGACAATGTGTGGGCAGATTTTGTAAAGTTTTAAAACTTCAAGCAAACAGTCATGCGGCATTGAAGGAAACTCTTGCTTGTAGTCAATGTATGCTTCTTTAGTGACTAGATCTTTACAGTTCCGCAAGTTTTTACAAAATCCTTTTTGTTCTTCTGTAAGGATGTCATTCTTGTCGCAATGAGAATATAAGGTATGTGCAATGATAGCTGTAAGATATTTATAAATTGTCGGAAAACAAGCTATCGGTCGAAATTCAGATGGATTTTAAGCACCTGATTTTCTAGGTAACATAGACGTAGTAGCCTGGAGTATAAAGCCTGCCATGAGATCTGGGTGTTTAATCATCATCTATGAAAACCTTGCCAACCTATGATGCATGCTCGTCAGGTACTTGTACCAGAAGTTGTGCATCATATCCGGACCAGGAACTTTCCAATTCCTTGGCCTTTTCAAGACCGCTTGTCAGATGCATTTTAGGGCTACTGCTGCCTGTTCTTTCTCCAGTTTGAACCACGAAGTGTCCAAATTTCATCTGTTTGTTTTCCCCAAACACCCGACCAGTAGTTAGTCATATCTGCTAATTGAGGGACTTCGGTTTCTTGCTTGTTATTTTGCTTTACACTCAGTTCACGATAGAACCTTCTTTCATATATCTGAAAGTTTCGATTTTATTGCCTTGGTGTACTACTTTTCTTGTACCGACGCAGTCTGGCAGCAAGAGCATCAAATCTCTGCCGTTGGGAGTCCATAATCTCATCCAATATTAATGGTGTTAATTTCTCGATGTGCCAAGGGTGGATGATTCTAGTAGCATTGTTTATCAGCTTTCTGGTTCTATTGTGTTTTTTGTATTGAGTTAATCAACACAATTTTTACCTTACTTTGCTGACATTCATGTCCAACCTGATCTTCTGTGGTGGATCCGGATCTCTTGCTGGGACAAAAACTGCATTTGGAGGCCTAGTTCTACGGCCCAACGTTCTAACGGTTGCCACAGTTGCACAGTATACCGCGCGCATTGTGCAAAATATGCCAAGCAGCTTCGATGTGTCGTCTTTATCACCTTCAACTATAATTTGAAAGCTTTCAGCGCATAGGAAGAAAATGAACGATAATATGAATAATAAATAAAGGACAGCATAGCACCAACAAAAAATGCGAAATCACGTGTTGAGAGACGAGCGGTGGCTATTTTCGGCTTTAATATTTTGAGGATCCCGAAGCTTACTTCTTCAACACTTTAAGCAATGGCTAATGCATCTTTCAATTTGTTACTTACATACGTGTAATATTGTAAGTAATGTATAATTAAAATGTGTTTGACACAACGCTACAAATACTGGCTTAAGCAAAAAATGGATACTTTTGAAGCATTTAATCGGAAGGAGCATGCTGCACTTCGCATAGCCTTCTAATATTTACGGACTTATTGTTGGAGGTGTTTTTAATGGCATTTTGGAATATTAACTGTTTCAATTCAGCTTTTCTTGGGGCTTCAATTATTTAGGTATTATATTCACAAAGAGAACCTTAAGCCTTTACCTGACTCATTATTAAAATCAAAACTTGCACAAAAACTAAAAAGTAATGAAATATCCATTCTGCAAAATATTGAGAAAAACGAAAAAATTCACAGATTCAAAGACACGATTACAGTAGAAACTACAAATTTAAAAATCTTCATGCAACTTCTTTTACAACCATGTAAAAGGTTGGCATTCCTGTTGAACTCCAAGGGATTCTTGGATTTATGATCTATTACTTTTTCCTCAGATAAAGCAATTTGAAAGGAGTAATCAAGTTTTTTCAGAAGTTTCTATTAATAAATTGAAGTTTCATTCGTGTTGTCTTGGCCCTGAACTGATACCATGCGCTGATAATTTGATCAGAAAGTTTACGTTCAAGAAACGCGCATGCTACAAATAGCTATGAACTTCGGTTACTCCTTTGCGCTGTATCTGTGCAGTTCCTGATATTTTTTTATTAGTATTCCTGAAACTTGGAGTACCAGAAAAAGATTTCAGCACTTGAAAGAAGAAACTGATCCTTTAAAAAGTTTAAGGATGTCGCTAAACGTTCAGTAGCACTAATATCTACTGTGAATGAATCAGCAGCAAAGTCGGAGTCAGAGAACAAAAAACAGATTCATGTAGTTAAACTGAAACATCTAAGACGGCCACTTAATGAAACTGATATTCAATGTCGTTCGATTTTACTTTGACTCGTATGTGAATTTGTGGAAAAATTATGATTACTTTAATTTTGTTGATAAATATTAATAATAATAACAAGTTATAAATTTAGATAAGAAAACCTAATAAATACGGCATATTGCAGACTACCTAGGCGGTCCGAGTGAACGGAAAGGATACGCTTCAGTGTACCCTCTTGGTATCTACACAGTATCCCTTCCGTATCATGCAAATAAAACTCAAAAAAGCCATTAAAATGTCACGGAGTAATTGCAATAGTTTTTTTCGCAGCGTTAAAATTTTTTTAAATGTCATAGCTTCTGCTGAATGCGACTTAAAGCACTCCTATTGTATTTTATTTTTATTTTCGTTGCATGATACGGAAGGGATACTATGTGGATACGTTCATTTAGTCCGCCAGGGTATTAGAATTATAAGAATGAAGCGACATATTGTAGTAAGCAGAATATGGAAAAGTATAAGAAAAGATACCTTATGGCTGTTGGAACGGGATGGACAAAAATAGCGAAATTTCTGAAACACTCAAAGCTTACCAATGACCGACGATCATTTGATTTTGAGGTTCTAAAAATGAACGTTGAAAATTTTCTAGAACTCGGAAGGGGTTTCCCAGTTGCACTAGTAAGAATAAGTCTCTGGTTTGTCCTAAAAAATCCGGTAACTGCTAAAAAAATTAGAGTAAAGTAGTGTAGCAAAGACGTGAAGTGCGCAGGAAGCCCAATAACAGCTGTTTGCGTTGATAGCTCAGCCGCAATGAATCGTAACACAAAAATGCACTGGTATCGGAATATGAAAAGTATGACATGTGATGATAGGATGCTGCTGTGAACTCAAAAGCAATGATCTCAATATCCTTTCTAGGCCAAATTTCACATAACATCAAAAGACTTCTAAGTGAAACGGATAATGTTAGAACTCTCTTTAGAGTTCACACTAAAATCGACAAATTTCTTAAATTAAAGAAAGACAGACTCGATATTTTGGACCAATGCAACATTGTATACAGAATTTCCTGTCCTTGTGGAAAAGCTTACATTAGCCAATCGAAACGTCCAAAATGAATCAGAGTTAAAGAACAAATGAATAACATCAGATTAGATGAAAATATTATACGGCTATTAATCCAGTCGCCACTAACTCTTCTGTATGCAATAATAGGTCTTCCAAAATATTCTTTTTTAAAAGGTCAAAAAAGGCCCCTGATTACGAATATCTTGGGTAGGTTGTCGAAATATGTGCCAATTTTTGTTTAAATAATTTTTCTAAAGAATTTCATTGTTTATTCACGAAAAAAATCATTTTTAACATGGCTGACAAAAATAAAACTTTTTTGCGTTTTTACTTTCTTCGTACGACGAACCGTTTGCAATGTACAGCGTTATAAACAAATGCTTTTTTAACGAAATTGCCATATTTGCACAGTGTTACCAGAATTGGCTTACATTTTTTTCAATAATCCTTGACAGATGAATAAACTTTTCACTCTCGTGATATTTTCTCTTACGCCGAGCCATTGTTTATGCACGGCCGCCTTATAAACAATGTATTTTTTATAAATGTACCCTCCCTAAAAGCCACGATTTCCAAGTTATTAGCGATTACCTTTTTATATCCTTAATTTTACCATAAAGAATGTGATTATCTTGGGTAGCATTTTTGATACCTGCACCTTATTATTTTTACTATTTTTATAAACAAAAATGCCGAATTAAGAAAATGGATTTTTTATTAATTTTTTTATTAATCTATGAAGCAAAATAAAACTTTTTAATCTCGTTATATTTTCTCGCACTACGAGCCATTATTTATTTATAGCCTTACAAACAATGTATTTTTTAAAAACATGGCTGTTGAAAATCTTTGAATTATGCGATAAAAAATGGATTATTATGCGAAATTCTGATACGAAAATCTGGATTATATGAAATTATGCGATGAAAAAATCAGTGCTTCAATTCGTTTAAATATTCAATACTGACATCGTTATTACTTGCTTTAGTCAGACATGAAGATTGTATTACGTTATTAGGTTTCTAAAAACGGAAAGAACCAGTTTTTAGCTTTGATATTAAACATTTATTTTGAAGCGAAGTAGGGGAGGAGCTACAAAATCATACCTATAAATATATATGAACAACAAAGATAAAAAATGTTATAATGTTTATACAATATATACATAATTAAATTTTAGTCATAAGGGCAACCGCAGGATTTTGCCGGGATCGGGTGCTAATCTGAAAACTTGAACCCGATCCCAGCAAAATCGCGGTAAAATTTCAGCCATAACAACGACTCACGGCCTTGAGATAGGTGTTTGCAGTCTGTGACGGAATCAATACGACGATCCGCCAAAAGACTCGTGCATTTAGGCTCTAAACCAGTGAAAGCTTGGCACCTCCAAGAGCGCCGATGATAAGGACCATTAATTTAACAGAATATTCCGGGTATAATCGTCCCAACTCTCTTACAAGATCTCTATACCTCTCTTTTTTCATTCTCCTTGGCTATGATGTTTTTGTCAGCTAGTGCCGAAAATTCGATAACGAACATGGTTCGCTTCTCTAAGGCAAGGAGAACAATGTCAGGCCTCGAGTGTGTAAAAGAAACAAGTGTCAAAATATAAAGTTTTAATGTATTTGGCACTTCTCATCGTCGACAATTGACTCTATTTCCCTAGGAGCATTTAGCGGAGCGATATTAAGGTTAATGCCAAAAGAGTGACACAGATGGTAATAAACCACTCTTAGTGCCGCATTGTGCCTTTGGATGTAGGTCATTCCCGCATGAAATGGACAACTAGATAGTATGTGTCCTAGATTTTCGGGATGTGCATGGCACGCCCTGCAGCTATCATCGGGAAAGTCTTGGCTCAAAATGTGGAGACGGTACGTTAAGGTGGAAATGACACCATCTTGACATGCCCAAATGAAACCCTCTGTGTCCGACTTAAATCCGCGTGATTTAAGGAAAGCAAAAGTTAGCTCACACGACATTGACTGATCCTCCACGTTTCTGTGGAAGATGCT